>JAZGSX010000143.1:0-25000 GCA_039519185.1 Astragalus membranaceus
CTCAGGCAAGCTGAGAATCGATTCATACAAATTTTCACTAAGTAAAGAATCGATTCCTAGCCCTCCATAGTTCTCAAGAATCGATTGTCCCTATTTTTCAAACAAATCAAAATCGATTCCTCACTTAAATGAATCGATTCCTAGATCAAACGCTTTCAACAAAGAATCGATTCCTACACTATTTTTAACGTAAACTTGATTTTTTCATAGCCTATAAATAGGCAGTGCTTCACGATCATTTTCAGTACAACCCATTTCACGAATCAGAGAACTTTTGAGAAAAACTCTTTACGCTTTTACTTTTGCTCGTCACGCACCGTTGGTCCGTCTGAGCTGATCTGTTGCTAAGAGTTAGTTGGGGTTGCATTCTTCAAGTTGTAATATTTGTTAGACTTAGAGTATAACCTTAGAGGGGGGGTGAATAAGGTTATGAGTAAATATGGATTCTTTTCGCAAATGATGATTATATTCTTTTTCAAATCGGATGCGGAAGATGTGATTTGAAAACAAGCAAGAGTTGTTTAAATTGTATTCAATATTTCCAATAAAGATATTATAAGGGATATAGTATATCTTAGAGAAGAGGAGTAGAAGATGATTGATGAGTATTGATAATTTAAGCACAGTAATATTAATAATAAACAGTTATAATAATAGTGCAAAATATAAAGAGAGAAGGGATAGAGGGACACAGATATTTAGCGAGGTTCGGGATAAAACCCTACGTCCTCGGCCTTAGGCTTTTCAACCCTTGGACTTAGCAACCACTATATTGAAGAGAGTTATTACAAACAGTCGACTTCAACAATAGTGAATCTCAATTCCCCGAACTGAGAACCCAAGCACCCGCTAAGGATTTCAAAACCAACTCAATCACCCTGATTGAGAGACCCAAGTAAAACTTCCCAGGATTTCAAAATGACCACTAAAACAAAATAAGAATTACACAGTTGAGATCTATGGATCCAATCACTTCTTAGTAATGTGTCAGTTTAGAAACTGAGAGAGATGAGTGATATTAGGATTTTAGATGCTCTAAAAATATGATATGGAATATGATCTTGCTTTTGCAAAAGCTTCACAATTGATATGACAATGAGAGCTTAGATTTGCAAAAAAGCTTTTATGAAGATAAATATGATTTTCAAAAACACAGCTTTTGAACAAGATTCAAAACAATGAAGCACTATATTCTTAGATCTATAATAAAATGAAGAGCATTCAAAATAATATGAAAATTATGAAGAACAATATTAGATCTAAGAATTTCGCAAGAGAGAGTAGAATAGAGAGAAATTGTGAGCAGTGGGTGCTGTCAAGGTGAAGCTCAACCCATGTATTTATAGGCTTAGGCACCGTTGAAATTTTTGAAAAACATTTAATATAAGTGAAGAATCGATTCATTGATCAAGTTAAAATGTTGATGAATCGATTCATTGCCTTTAAAAAATAAAAGAATCGATTGTTTGTTTAGTTGAAATAAGAGAGGAATCGATTCATTGATGTTTGGAAAATGAGGGAATCGATTACAATGCTTATGTAGAAAGGCATGAATCGATTTTCAGGCCATATGGAGGTCCTGAGAATCGATTCTTATCTATGTAGAAATAAAGGGAATCGATTTTTCTTTTCTTTTTGGAAGGCATGGGAATCGATTCATGGCCCTTTGGAAACATGAGGTAATCGATTTTCAGGCCATATAGGAGGTCCTGAGAATCGATTCCAAGGCCTATGAAATGGGTTGGAAATCGATTCCAAGCTTTCCTAAAAATATTTTTTTCAACTTGCCACCTTATGCATGCATGCAATTTTGTGAAATATTTTTTCAAAACTATTTTTATGCATCATGCATGTTTTGAAAAGTCATCTCTCTCAATAGCTAAAGTGCCACACACTTTAGGTGATAGGACCTTTACAGAGTGTCCTAAAAGGCTTAGACACAATTTAGGGTTTTGAACTTCATATGTTGCTTCTTCTTCAAGCTTCTCTTCTTTTGTGTCCTCTTCTTTTATGTCTTCTTCTCTTTAAATTAAGTCCTGCACTTTGCTCATCTTGAAACATTAGTAGATATGATATAATTTGTTATCATACAAAATAAAGGAGTGTTTACCCTTGGTTCAACAAACTCCCCCTTTTTGATGATAACAAATTACATTATGCATAGGGTTTGATAATAATGAAAATTCTTTAAAAAAGCTCCCCCTAAGCATAAGCATATATTTTCTCCTATTTTCTCCCCACATATAATAGTAACTTGCATATTTTCTCCCCCTTTGTTTTCATCAAAAAGGAGGGGGGGGGGTGAAAAAACAAATAGAAAACATTTTATAAACTAGCATAATCAAGCATCCCTAGTTCTCTACGGATTTTACAAAAAGGAGCTTCGGCTAGGGGTTTAGTGAAGATATCCGCTAGTTGGTCATCAGTGCCTACAAATTTCAGTGCAATGCTCCCCCTAGACACATGATCTCTAATAAAATGATGTCTTATGTCTATATGCTTAGTTCTAGAGTGTTGTATAGGGTTCTTAGCAATATTAATAGCACTTGTATTATCACATATAACAGGCACATTTTCGAAAATTAGACCAAAGTCTTCCAGAGTTTGTTTCATCCACAGAACTTGTGCGACGCAGTTTCCAACAGCCACATATTCAGCTTCAGCTGTGGACAAAGCAACACTGTTCTGCTTCTTACTAGACCAGGAGGTCAAACAAGGACCAAGAAAATGACAAGTTCCACTAGTACTTTTTCTATCAAGAGTGCAACCTGCAAAATCAGCATCAGAAAAACCAACTAAATCAAACGTACTCGATTTCGGGTACCACAAACCAAAGTCTATGGTCCCTTTAACATACCTAAGAATCCGTTTTACAGCTTTTAAATGTGATTCTTTTGGGCATGCTTGAAATCGAGCACACAGACATACAGCAAACATAATATCAGGACGAGACGCAGTTAAGTATAAGAGACTACCTATCATACCTCGATACATAGTTTCATTTACCGGTTTACCTTGCTCATCCTTATCTAGTTTAGTTGCTGTTGCCATAGGAGTGCTGATTTCTTTTGCGTCATTCATGTTATATTTCTTCAGCAATTCCTTTGAGAACTTTGTTTGGGATATGAAGATTCCTTCATTTAATTGTTTTACTTGAAGTCCCAAGAAAAAGTTAAGCTCTCCCATCATACTCATTTCAAATTCACTAGTCATCATCTCAGAAAATTCCTTGCACAAATCATCATTAGTAGATCCAAAGATAATATCATCAACATAGATTTGAACTACTAAGATATGTTTGCCCTTGGTTTTAAGGAATAAGGTAGAATCAATCTTACCCTTTTTGAAACCATTGGCAGTTAAATGTTTGCTTAATCTCTCATACCAAGCTCTAGGGGCTTGTTTCAATCCATAGAGAGCTTTGTCAAGTTTGAAAACGTGTTCAGGATTTTTAAAATCTTCAAAACCAGGGGGTTGTTTTACATAAACTTCTTCTAAAAAACCATTTAGGAAGGCACTTTTGACATCCATTTGGTGTAGTTTGAAATCCATGTAGGAGGCAAATGCCAAAATTATCCTAATGGACTCCAATCTAGCCACAGGAGCAAAAGTTTCTTCAAAATCCACCCCTTCGATTTGATTAAAACCTTGAACTACTAGACGACTTTTGTTTAATAAAATTGTTCCATTTTCGTCAAGTTTGTTGCGAAAAACCCATTTAGTTCCTATGATGGTCCGATCGACCGGTTTTTCAACTAAGTGCCAAACTTTATTTCTTTCAAATTGTTCAAGTTCTTTTTGCATTGACAAAACCCACTCTGGATCAATTAAAGCTTCCTTGATATTATTTGGGACTATTTGAGAGACGTAAGCACTGTGAAAGCATAAAAGATTAAGAGAAGAACGAGTTTTTACTCCCTTTGATGGACTACCAATAATTTGCTCCAGGGGATGATCTCGAACTGATTTCCATGTTTTGGGCAGATCATCGTGTGTTCTTCCATGGAGATGATCATCAATGTCTTGGGGCTCTCGTTCCACTATAACTTCTTCTTGAGGTTCAGCTTCCTCCTCGGCTTCTTCTACACTTTCACTGTTAGTTTCAGGTGATCTATTTTTGATCACTTCAATCACTTCATCCTCATTATCAGCAGCTTTCTTATCAAAAGGGTTAGTTTCATCAAAGGAAACATGTATAGATTCTTGCATAGTTTTATCAGTCTTATTGTAATAAGCTCTACTATGACTTGAATAACCCATAAAAATACCTTCGGATGACTTGGCATCAAACTTACCCAACTTGTCCTTTGTATTAAGAATGAAGCACTTACTTCCAAAGATTTTGAAGTATGAAATGTTTGGAGCTCTACCATTCCACAGCTCATATGGTGTTTTGTTGAGAGATGGCCTTAAGTATACACGGTTTAGCACATGACACGCTGTATCCACTGCATGACCCCAGAAGTATTTGGGAAGGTTGTGCTCATTCAGCATTGTCCTGCTCATCTCTTGTATAGTTCTGTTCTTTCTTTCAACTACACCATTTTGTTGAGGAGTTCTTGGAGCTGAAAAGTTATGATGAATGCCATACTTTTCACACCACGTCTTGAATGATGAATTTTCGTACTCTCCTCCATGATCGCTTCTAATTTTGATGGCTAAGTTTTTCTCATTTTGTAGCTTTCTGCACAACTTAGCAAACTCGTTAAAAGCATCACTTTTATTTGCAAGTAGGATAACCCAAGTATATCTAGAATAATCATCAACAATAACAAAGACATACTTAGACCCTCCTAGACTTACGACATCAATTTCACCAAACAAATCAAGATGTAGCAGTTCAAGCACATTTTTGGTGGAAATGACCGGTTTTGATTTAAAAGAGGTTTTGTGCATTTTACCAAGTTGACATGCATCACATAATTGGCCTTTTTCATATTTCAATTTAGGTAGACCTCTAACATGCTCATTCTTACTTAACTTAGATAGATGTTCTATACTAGCATGTCCTAAGCGTCTATGCCACAAATCCACATCATCAATCAAGGTAGGCATACATACTATATCATCACTTACATTATCAAAATCAACAGAGTATACATTGTTTTCTCGAAAGCCAGTAATGTAGAGTTTAGAAGTCATATGGGTGATAACACATTTATCAACAGAAAAGTGCACATCAAAATCATTATCGCATAATTGACTAACACTTAGTAAGTTAAATTTAACACCATCAACTAATAAAGCATCTTTAATTTTAATTGTGTTTTCCTTACCCACACAACCTTTACCTATTACTTGAGCAGATTCATTGTTGGCAAACTTTACAGATCCACTAGCTTTGTTGCTCAATTTCAGAAATAGTGAGGCATCACCAGTCATATGCCTTGAGCAACCACTATCAACCATCCACACATTTTTCTTTTTAGCTGAGGGACCAACCTATGATGTATCATTTGCCATGCTGCAGACAGCATTGTCGGTCTGCTCATCTTCTTGTGATTCACCATCAATGCTGAGATTGTCCCATGTTGCTTCAGGTGTGTTCTTTGCCATGAGGCAGACAGCATTTGCAACTTCTTCTTCTTCGGTCTCACTTTCAGTGTCTGTATTGTCCCATGTTGCTTTCATTGCTTTCTTTTGCTTAGATTTCAGCTTGTAACAGTTTGCTTTGATGTGACCGGGTTTGTTGCATTCGAAACATCTTGGTTGTTCATCTCTCTTCTCATACTTTTCATCTTTGTTGTATCCAAACTTCTTTGAAGAATCACTCTTACCATGTTTGTTATATTTCATAAATCTTTTGAAGTTCTTGGCAAGCATAGCCATATCTTCATCATCAGTATCTTCTTCAGATTCAACCTCTTTCCTTGCTACTTTAGTAGTTTTAGCAGCAAGGACAAGAGATTTCTTTTCTTTTACAGTGTAACACCCCGATATTTATATTGACAAAAAATACCCAGGTGCACATTAGTAACACATCAGAGATATATTTCCTGCTTAGACACTGAATATCACTATAAATTTTTCGCTGAATATAACTCAAACAGTCTTATTTACAACAAGACAATATGGTTCTCAGACCATATACCATCAGGAATTATAGTATTCAGTATCATACAAGAAAGCGGAAGAAAGATATACATTAAATACATAATGTTTTAGTATACAGACAACAAAAGGGAAATAAGCTTAAACATAAAGCTAGGCTATCAGCATCCAGTCTGAGCTCAACCAACTCGTGCCTCTTGGATATCCGCTGTCCCTGTGTCTCTGTAAAACAACAACAATTGATTGGGTGAGACAACTTGTCTCAGTGAGTTCTACCGAGACCCCTACTCGCACTCTCGGTTCAATTATAAAATCATTTTAATTCAATACGGCATCGGCTGCGCGAACGCTACCCCCGATGGACCGCATAAAACATTTTAACAGATTACCGCTGACGCGAACGAAGAACCCGGTAACCTGTTAGTTTAGTACGATACCGCTGACGCGAACGAAGAACCCGGTATCGCATAAAAACAATCACACAAAAACAGATTACCGCTGACGCGAACGAAGAACCCGGTAACCTGTTAGTTTAGTACGATACCGCTAACGCGAACGAAGAACCCGGTAAACGTACTACAAACAACATAACACCGCTGACGCGAACGCTGCAAGCCGGTGAACCCCCCTACCAATAGTACATTCTCCTACTGGCATGGAGCCTAGGTAAGAGGATCATGACTCCCTCCCCCTAGTATGTTACAACATAGGGTCGTCACCCAACTCGATATATAAACATATATCTACAGTACTATGAACCCACGGTCCATCAAATTAGACAATCAATGAAACACTTAATCCACATTTTCTTTTTATAAAAACCAAGTTCACACTCGCACTCTAGTTGACCACTTTTCGAAACAATTTTCAATATCAAAAACAGTTCATTTTGCCTTAAAAATAGAGTATTCAGTTAGGCCTCTGAATAAGCTTTCCAACGCATCTTGGAACACCTCAATCGGGTTCCCGGATCGAAAGTTATCGCGAAACGAAAAAAGTGTTTGGTTGCTGAAATTCTGTAAACCGTAGCGACGCGAACTGATACCGTCGCGACGCGAAAAACGACAGAAACATTTTGCGTAACAAAACTGGGCCAGGTCGCGACGCGATGAGAACGGGTCGCGACGCGACCCTCTGCAGAAAAGTGCAGGTTTTCCGTTTTCTTGCGAAATTCGCTATTCCGCTCAATTCCGATTCTTGTTCCGATTAAAAACAGATTTGACAACCATAAAAACAGTTCCAATCAAAGTCACACAATCATTCAAGTCAATCAAAAACTCATTCAAAACGAATTTTATCAAAAACGACATATTTTTCCGAATAGCGATTTTTAAGTCAAAATCTTTCGAAATCGAATTACCAAAAATTCCGTTTCAACGCGACACAACTCGAGACTCGCTCCGATCGATTCCTAATCCAAAACAGACAATATCCAGAAATATTCCAGTCCAGCGAAAGCGATAAAACAGTTAATTAATAAATTCGAAAAACGAAAATCCTAAACGTGAGTAGAACTCACCCTTGAAGCGTGAACCACGATCGAGCCGAAATCACCGAGTAGCCACACGAACGCTCCCTGCTCCGGCGATACCCAATCCGCTTCCAAAGCTTCCCACTCGACCTCGAGAAATCTTTCGACCGTAAAACCGAATTCCCGAAATCATTGCACGTTCCGGCGACACACAAAACCACTTTTGACCGGAATGCCGAATTCCTCGAAATCCTCCTTGGACACTATTCATCATCTTCTTCAATCTCAAACCACTATTCACCAAAAACCCCAATTTGATTTTCAACTCCAAATCACCCAATCGATCTTCAATACTTCGAGTAATCCACCTCGTGCTCGCTCCTAAACATCGCCCTTAGCTTTCCCTTGAGTTACAACCATCGAAACACCGATTTTCCCTCTCAAGTTCGAAAATGGCAAAGTGAGAGAGAGAGGGTTGATGATGAAAATCTTGGTACCAAATCGAAGAGGAAGTAACGCTGAGCATTTTTCGTGTTGGACGGAAGTCGTTTTGATGAGCGGAATTGCCCCCTTTTTCCTCTTCTTCTTCCTCCCCCTTTCTTTCTCTCTTCTCTTTTCTTCTTTCTCTTTTCCTCTCTGTTTCTCTTCTCAGCTTCCTTTCCTTTCTTTTCTCTTTTTAATTCTTTCTTCTCCTTTCACACGCACACACATACACATAATTATATATTTATTTAATATTTAAGTTGCAACGCGGTCAAATTACCATATCGATCGAAATCTCTTATTTCGATTCCAAAACTTCCTTGGTCCGTATTATCCGGTTAACGATCCGATGACAACAATTAAATAATTTTAGCACCCGATAAATTTACCAGTCGAGTACTAAATTGGTTTAATTGGGTTAACACCCAAATAATTCCATTAATTATTTTGGGGATGTTACATTCTCCCCAACTTGAAAGAATTTTGTCCTCAAAATTTTCGTCAAGTCTTACGATTGACTAACCGAGAATCGACATTCTCAGAAAGGTTTAAGTTGCTGGAAAACAATCTCGAACTAACGAAATGAGCGTAGGAACTCTTCCCAAGTTGGCACATCAATCTCCAAGTATGATCCACTACTACCTTGATACGAACTCTCTGGTCACGCATCTACACGAGAAACTCATCATTTGCCTACATCGGCTCGGCACCGCGTTTGAAAACACTTCCGAAGCTTCATTCCAATTATCCTCGTTTACTCCCCAACTTTGATTAATCCAAATCGAAGTACTCCTCGGTAGGCGTAAAAACAAATACGAATTCCTCGAAAGGTGTAAACACTTTCTCTACAATTCTTCTAATATTCTTAACGGTTCTCGTACATACCGACAATGTGACGAAAAAGTCACCTGTGAAACTTCTTGACTCGCTTCCAAGTCTTCGAGGTAAAACTTTTTCAAAAAGATGGGATTTGGGTTTTATCAAAAGCTCTGACCTTAAACGTAGAAATAAACCACGGGGACATCAAATAAATTTTTGAACGCAATGCAGATTACCTCAGTTGTTCTAAAAACAACTATCAAACGGAACTCAGAGCTCCTTTTCCTCTGTTGCAACTTCATCACGAGGTTTTTACCAACGATGCATCCGATTCCTTTCCAAATTAGTCAATAGCGTTGAGAGTTTCTCCTCAACCTAAGTAGTCCTCCTAGGATTTTCCTAAATCAGATTTCATTAGCCTCTTGAGTCGTTCCCAAAATTAACTTTAGCATGCGGGTTTTCACAAAATGATTTTCAAAACTACCATACCGCACGCCAAACTCACTTTGGAAAGTTCAGTCCCTCGCAGCAAATCCATCAATCAATCCCTTGGTGCTTATTCGCATTGTGAAAAACAGTCAACAGTTACCTCATTTACATATCCGTATTCACGTTCGACTTGTCAAACGGAATTTCGTAAGACAATCCCATTTCTTGCGTCATCAACTCTTTCATATGAATGGATTTCCTACTTAGCGCATCAGCTACAACATTGGCCTCTCTTGGACGTTACATCAACACGAGTTTATAATCCTCCAGAAACTCAACACACTTCTTTGCCTGTTATTCAGTTCTTTCTGATCAAACAGATACCTTAAACTCTTGCGACCACTAAAGACTTCGAAACGAGACCCATACAGGTAATGTCTTCAAATCTTAAGTGCATACACAATAGATGCTAATTACAAATCATGAGTCGGATATCTCTTCTCATGAGACTTTAATTGTCTGGATGCCCAAGCTACTACTTGTTGATTTTGCATTAGAATACGTCTCAAACCATTCCCAGAAGCGTCGCTGTAACTTTGGAATCCCAAAAACGGATCTGGGAGAATCAGGGTTGGAGCAGAAGTCAAAATCTTCAACTCTTGAAAACGTTCTTCACAATCGGCATTCCACGTAAACGGATGACCCTCACGAGTTAACCGAGTAAGTGGAATAACTAACCGTGAGAATCCTTCGATAAACTTCCTGTAGTAACCGGCAAGACTTAGAAAACTTCTGATCTCTGCGACTGATGTTGGTCACTCCCATTCAACACCGCTTCCTTCTTACTGGGATCTACAGAAATTCCCGACTTGGGAAATCACATGTCTCAAAGACTTTACCTCTGGCACCCAAAAATCACACTTCGAAGGTTTCAAGTACAACTTATTTTCTCGGAGTACTTTCAGAACAATGCGGAGATGTTGGACATGTTCCTCAATGGTCTTAGAGTACACCAAGATATCATCAATGAAAACCACAACGAACTGATCCAGATAAGCGTGGAACACTCGGTTCATGTAATCCATGAATACCGCTGGAGCATTAGTCAAACCGAAGGGCGTCACTACGAACTCGTAATGTCCATACTTAGTACGGAAAGTTGTCTTCGGAATATCTAAGGCTCTAACTTTTAATTGATGATAACCTGACATCAGATCAATTTTTGAAGACACCACGGCACCTCGAAGTTGATCCAGCAATTCGTGTATCCTTGGCAAAGGATATTTGTTCTTGATTGTCGCTTTGTTGAGTAGTCGGTAATCAATACACAATCTCATGCTACCATTTTTCCTTTCGACTTACCACACCAGAGCACTCCTTAGAGAAGCACTCGGTCGAAGGAATTTCCTTAACGTCGACTCTTCAAGTTGAGACTCCATTTCCTTGAATTCTAAAGGAACATTCAATAAGAAACAATAGATATTGATCCCGTACCAGGAACCAATTCTACCGTAAACTCTACCTCTCGCTCAGGAGATTCAGAAGAAACTTCATCGTGAAAACATCCAGAAAGTCATTCACAATCTGAATGTTCGCCAAATCCAAACTAGTTTCAGTGGATGCAGATAACATACTAACATGTCATTCCGCACCTTGGTATGAAGATTGACCGTCTAAGGTGAACTAGGCAACCGTTTCAGAATTTGTCTTAGACAATTCAACTGATTCTGCAGCGAAGCTGATAGTTGATTAACATAGCCGATTGCCACTTGATTTGCAGTCATTCAATTCATACCCAAAATGGTGTCCACACTTTTCGTAGGCAAACAATAAATTCTACAACGAAATTTCTGCCTCCTATGACAAGTAGACAATTCTATACCAAGATTATGTCTGGACACGACCCTTAGCAGCAGTTAAAATAGCTATCGGCTCGGATAGCGGAGACAATGCTAATCCTAACCGACCCACACATGATTGTGCTATAAAACAATGGGTTGCACCCGAATCGTATAATATACTGACGGAGTTATTGAAAACTGATCCCATACCCCTCAGTAACTCGTCAGCAGTTGTAACTGTCTGAGCATCCAAAGTGTTGACTCGTCCTTGCCTTGGAGCTGCTTATGACCCCTTGGAACTTTTCCTGGCAGGGCACTCTTTACCATAGTGACCCTCTACATTACTGTAATAGCACCGATTAGATCTTCACTTGCAATCACCACTGTGAGGCTTTCCACAGTTAGAACATCTTCTAACCTTCGAAGAATCAAGGAATTGCACCTGCTTTTCCTTTGATGAAATTATCTTAGGACTTTGCATTCGGAGTTGATAATTCAACTACCTTCTCTCTTTTCCCATATTTCCTATGAGATCATCCTCGGCGACATAGGCTGATTGCACTAAGGCAACAAAATTGGTAATAGTATAAGAACTGAGACCATAAATCATAAAAGCACTTATGCCCTTCTTATACTTCTGCATTCTCCATTCGTCATCCAGAGCTTACTTTACCACTTGGTAACACTGAGACAACTTCTCAAACTTAGCGGTGTATTCTTCCACCGTCATGTCACCTTTCCTGAGGATGCACCGGCTGAAGATTCCGGTTTTGGTCGAGGACTACGTCTTGATCATCCTGGTATAATTCCGCTTATGATGCACTAAGTATTAAGTTGATCAGGCTCAATGTCTCTTAGCATCACAAGTGTAATTACAACAAGGACTAACAAGGAATCGACTCAACCCTAAACTAAGTCCGACTAGGTCGAACTGCTCTGATACCAACTGTAACACCCCGATATTTATATTGACAAAAAATACCCAGGTGCACATTAGTAACACATCAGAGATATATTTCCTGCTTAGACACTGAATATCACTATAAATTTTTCGCTGAATATAACTCAAACAGTCTTATTTACAACAAGACAATATGGTTCTCAGACCATATACCATCAGCAATTATAGTATTCAGTATCATACAAGAAAGCGGAAGAAAGATATACATTAAATACATAATGTTTTAGTATACAGACAACAAAAGGGAAATAAGCTTAAACATAAAGCTAGGCTATCAGCATCCAGTCTGAGCTCAACCAACTCGTGCCTCTTGGATATCCGCTGTCCCTGTGTCTCTGTAAAACAACAACAATTGATTGGGTGAGACAACTTGTCTCAGTGAGTTCTACCGAGACCCCTACTCGCACTCTCGGTTCAATTATAAAATCATTTTAATTCAATACGGCATCGGCTGCGCGAACGCTACCCCCGATGGACCGCATAAAACATTTTAACAGATTACCGCTGACGCGAACGAAGAACCCGGTAACCTGTTAGTTTAGTACGATACCGCTGACGCGAACGAAGAACCCGGTATCGCATAAAAATAATCACACAAAAACAGATTACCGCTGACGCGAACGAAGAACCCGGTAACCTGTTAGTTTAGTACGATACCGCTAACGCGAACGAGGAACCCGGTAAACGTACTACAAACAACATAACACCGCTGACGCGAACGCTGCAAGCCGGTGAACCCCCCTACCAATAGTACATTCTCCTACTGGCATGGAGCCTAGGTAAGAGGATCATGACTCCCTCCCCCTAGTATGTTACAACATAGGGTCGTCACCCAACTCGATATATAAACATATATCTACAGTACTATGAACCCACGGTCCATCAAATTAGACAATCAATGAAACACTTAATCCACATTTTCTTTTTATAAAAACCAAGTTCACACTCGCACTCTAGTTGACCACTTTTCGACACAATTTTCAATATCAAAAACAGTTCATTTTGCCTTAAAAATAGAATATTCAGTTAGGCCTCTGAATAAGCTTTCCAACGCATCTTGGAACACCTCAATCGGGTTCCCGGATCGAAAGTTATCGCGAAACGAAAAACAGTGTTTGGTTGCTGAAATTCTGTAAACCGTAGCGACGCGAACTGATACCGTCGCGACGCGAAAAACGACAGAAACATTTTGCGTAACAAAACTGGGCCAGGTCGCGACGCGATGAGAACGGGTCGCGACGCGACCCTCTGCAGAAAAGTGCAGGTTTTCCGTTTTCTTGCGAAATTCGCTATTCCGCTCAATTCCGATTCTTGTTCCGATTAAAAACAGATTTGACAACCATAAAAACAGTTCCAATCAAAGTCACACAATCATTCAAGTCAATCAAAAACTCATTCAAAACGAATTTTATCAAAAACGACATATTTTTCCGAATAGCGGTTTTTAAGTCAAAATCTTTCGAAATCGAATTACCAAAAATTCCGTTTCAACGCGACACAACTCGAGACTCGCTCCGATCGATTCCTAATCCAAAACAGACAATATCCAGAAATATTCCAGTCCAGCGAAAGCGATAAAACAGTTAATTAATAAATTCGAAAAACGAAAATCCTAAACGTGAGTAGAACTCACCCTTGAAGCGTGAACCACGATCGAGCCGAAATCACCGAGTAGCCACACGAACGCTCCCTGCTCCGGCGATACCCAATCCGCTTCCAAAGCTTCCCACTCGACCTCGAGAAATCTTTCGACCGTAAAACCGAATTCCCGAAATCATTGCACGTTCCGGCGACACACAAAACCACTTTTGACCGGAATGCCGAATTCCTCGAAATCCTCCTTGGACACTATTCATCATCTTCTTCAATCTCAAACCACTATTCACCAAAAACCCCAATTTGATTTTCAACTCCAAATCACCCAATCGATCTTCAATACTTCGAGTAATCCACCTCGTGCTCGCTCCTAAACATCGCCCTTAGCTTTCCCTTGAGTTACAACCATCGAAACACCGATTTTCCCTCTCAAGTTCGAAAATGGCAAAGTGAGAGAGAGAGGGTTGATGATGAAAATCTTGGTACCAAATCGAAGAGGAAGTAACGCTGAGCATTTTTCGTGTTGGACGGAAGTCGTTTTGATGAGCGGAATTGCCCCCTTTTTCCTCTTCTTCTTCCTCCCCCTTTCTTTCTCTCTTCTCTTTTCTTCTTTCTCTTTTCCTCTCTGTTTCTCTTCTCAGCTTCCTTTCCTTTCTTTTCTCTTTTTAATTCTTTCTTCTCCTTTCACACGCACACACATACACATAATTATATATTTATTTAATATTTAAGTTGCAACGCGGTCAAATTACCATATCGATCGAAATCTCTTATTTCGATTCCAAAACTTCCTTGGTCCGTATTATCCGGTTAACGATCCGATGACAACAATTAAATAATTTTAGCACCCGATAAATTTACCAGTCGAGTACTAAATTGGTTTAATTGGGTTAACACCCAAATAATTCCATTAATTATTTTGGGGATGTTACATACAGTTTCTTTTTCTTGTTTCTTTTTGGCAGCCAGAACTACCTCAAATGCTAGCAATGATCCAATAAGGTCTTCTTGAGGTAAAGTGCCAATGTCTTTGGCTTCGGTTATAGCACAAGTCTTAGGGAAGAAATCACCAGTTAAGGATTCAAGGATCTTTCCATTCAAATCCTTGTTGGTGTATTTCTTTCCTAAGGCCCTCAGGTTGTTTACAATTAAATTTAATCTCTGATGCATTGCTGCGACAGACTCACCTTCTTTCATTTTAAAACTTTCATATTCAGAGGTGAGAATTCTAATTTTAGTATCTTTTACCTGGCTTGTCCCCGACATGAGTGGCTTGTAGGCAGTCCCAGATTTCCTTTGCACTTTGACACCCTTTTACTCTACCATATTCTTCTTCACAGAGTGATAGATGAAGGATATTCATGGCCTTTGCATTTAGGGATATCTTGTCAAGCTCAGATTTTCTTAACTCACTCAGGTCGATGGTGTAGATGTCTTCCACCGGTACTTCTTCAGCTTTGCCGGTGGCTTGAATTTTTGAAGTGTCACCATCAGTATTACCTGGTTTTGTGATCTTGATCTTCATCGGGATTAGAGGACCATCCACTATGATTCTCCATAGAGTGAAGTCAATTGCCTGCACATGACATTTCATACGACTACTCCAGTAATCGTAGTTAGTACCATCAAATAGAGGAGGCCTATTAGAGGACATTCCTTCTTTCATGAAAGAACCCATAATTATAGATATGTAAAGGATAAACTGCGAGATGTAAAGCTCTAATATGCAATTCCTAGCTACTGATACCACTAGTTAGACTTAGAGTATAACCTTAGAGGGGGGTGAATAAGGTTATAAGTAAATATGGATTCTTTTCGCAAATGATGATTATATTCTTTTTCAAATCGAATGCGGAAAATGTGATTTGAACTTTTGGATATAAAAACAAGCAAGAGTTGTTTAAATTGTATTCAATATTTCCAATAAAGATATTATAAGGGATATAGTATATCTTAGAGAAGAGGAGTAGAAGATGATTGATGAGTATTGATAATTTAAGCACAGTAATATTAATAATAAACAGTTATAATAATAGTGCAAAATATAAAGAGAGAAGGGATAGAGGGACACAGATATTTAGCGAGGTTCGGGATAAAACCCTACGTCCTCGGCCTTAGGCTTTTCAACCCTTGGACTTAGCAACCACTATATTGAAGAGAGTTATTACAAACAGTCGACTTCAACAATAGGGAATCTCAATTCCCCGAACTGAGAACCCAAGCACCCGCTAAGGATTTCAAAACCAACTCAATCACCCTGATTGAGAGACCCAAGTAAAACTTCCCAGGATTTCAAAATGACCACTAAAACAAAATAAGAATTACACAGTTGAGATCTATGGATCCAATCACTTCTTAGTAATGTGTTAGTTTAGAAACTGAGAGAGATGAGTGATATTAGGATTTTAGATGCTCTAAAAATATGATATGGAATATGATCTTGCTTTTGCAAAAGCTTCACAATTGATATGACAATGAGAGCTTAGATTTGCAAAAAAGCTTTTATGAAGATAAATATGATTTTCAAAAACACAGCTTTTGAACAAGATTCAAAACAATGAAGCACTATATTCTTAGATCTATAATAAAATGAAGAGCATTCAAAATAATATGAAAATTATGAAGAACAATATTAGATCTAAGAATTTCGCAAGAGAGAGTAGAATAGAGAGAAATTGTGAGCAGTGGTTGATTTCAAGGTGAAGCTCAACCCATGTATTTATAGGCTTAGGCACCGTTGAAATCTTAGAAAAACATTTAATATAAGTGAAGAATCGATTCATTGATCAAGTTAAAATGTTGATGAATCGATTCATTGCCTTTAAAAAATAAAAGAATCGATTGTTTGTTTAGTTGAAATAAGAGAGGAATCGATTCATTGATGTTTGGAAAATGAGGGAATCGATTACAATGCTTATGTAGAAAGGCATGAATCGATTTTCAGGCCATATGGAGGTCCTGAGAATCGATTCTTATCCATGTAGAAATAAAGGGAATCGATTTTTCTTTTCTTTTTGGAAGGCATGGGAATCGATTCATGGCCCTTTGGAAACATGAGGTAATCGATTTTCAGGCCATATAGGAGGTCCTGAGAATCGATTCCAAGGCCTATGAAATGGGTTGGAAATCGATTCCAAGCTTTCCTAAAAATATTTTTTTCAACTTGCCACCTTATGCATGCATGCAATTTTGTGAAATATTTTTTCAAAACTATTTTTATGCATCATGCATGTTTTGAAAAGTCATCTCTCTCAATAGCTAAAGTGCCACACACTTTAGGTGATAGGACCTTTACAAAGTGTCCTAAAAAGGCTTAGACACAATTTAGGGTTTTGAACTTCATATGTTGCTTCTTCTTCAAGCTTCTCTTCTTTTGTGTCTTCTTCTCTTTAAATTAAGTCCTGCACTTTGCTCATCTTGAAACATTAGTAGATATGATGTAATTTGTTATCATACAAAATAAAGGAGTGTTTACCCTTGGTTCAACAGCACACACTGCACGGGCGCACCACTGGGCGCCCTGGGCGGCCACACTTGGCGCCCAACACAAACACGCACGCGCACAACAGAGTAGGCCACCTGAAAAATTAAAACCGCTCTAGCCAAAATGTTCAAAATGGAATTTGGTCACGTGAATACAAAATTTGGCTCGGGAAAATATGCTTAGAAGTTGAGTTGCACTCAAAGCCCCCTTTACACAAGCTAAAACTATGCCCAATAGGACCATTTCAAAACAACGCGTGCCAAACTGAAAATACCTTAGCCACAGTGCTTAAAATACAATTTGGGCAGGTGAATACAAAATTTGGCTCGGGAAAATATGCTTAGAAATTGATTTGCACTCAAAGCCCCCTTTACACAAGCTAAAACTACGCCCAATAGGACCATTTCAAAACAACGCGTGCAAAACTGAAAATACCTTAGCCACAGTGCTTAAAATACAATTTGGGCAGGTGAATACAAAATTTGGCTCGGGAAAATATGCTTAGAAATTGATTTGCACTCAAAGCCCCCTTTACACAAGCTAAAACTATGCCCAATAGGACCATTTCAACACAACGCGTGCAAGACTGAAAATTCTTTAGCCAAAATGTTTAAAATGTAATTTGGGCAGGTGAATACCAAAAATGGCACAGAAAATTGTGCTTAGAACTCACAGCACACTCCTAGGCGCCACAAACATAGTCAAAACAACGCCCTCTAGGACAATTTCAAAACGGTGCGTGAACAACTGAAAATTCTTTAGCCAAAATGTTTAAAATATAGTTTGGGCAGGTGAATACCAAAAATGGCACAGAAAATTGTGCTTAGAACTCACAGCACACTCTTAGGCGCCACAAACATGGTCAAAACAACGCCCTCTAGGACAATTTCAAAACGGTGCGTGAACAACTGAAAATTCTTTAGCCAAAATGTTTTAAATGAAATTTGGTCACGTGAATGCAAAATTTGGCTCAGGAAAATATGTTTAGAAAACTGAGTTTTGCCCAAAAACACCCTTTGTGCGCCTTGTCTAGACACAGGCAGCACCTTGGCGCCACCCCAGGCGCCAGAACAGTGCCCAGGGCGCCTTTTTCCCAGCAACTTGGCGCCCAGACAGCAAACATCATACACAACACAACACAAGCCCACTGCTACAGTACACAGGGCGCCATTTCCCCTAGGCACTTGGCGCCCCATGCGTCCCAACACCCACCAAACATCAAATTCCCAATTTCTTTTCCAAATCAAATCACAACAACAATCATAAAACATGTTATGCTCATACCAACAACTTCAATTTCACACTTATACATTAAGAACACATCAAGACACAAAATCAAGATATGAGACCCTAACCTTAGCATAGGAAATCGATTTCATCATACAATTCATCAATTTCAACCAATCCAAACAATCAAACAATTATCTAATAACATCAAATAAGACCCTATGATCTACATACAACCTATTATACTCTCTATTATAGAGTGAGACTCCCCTTACCTTGATTATGCCGAAAATAGAGCTCTTTCCACCGAAACACCGACAAACCACCGCAACAAAGAATCTTCTCTTCTTCTTCCCTCTCTCACGATCGCGCCCTCCCTCTCTCTCTCTTGGACCATCACGAAGGATCAACAAGAGTAAGGGTTAGGAAATCGAAAACTTAAACACTTGAAAGAGAAGGAAAAATCGAATAAGAAAGGACTAGGAACTCTTACCTAGAATCAAGATGAACGAAACCCTAACTCCTTAGCTTGTGCTCGCCCTTTTCTTTCTCTTCTCCTCTCCTTCGATTTCTTTCTCTCTTTTGGCACAACTGAGGCGAAACCTAGACCCCCAGCGCCTAAGGAGCGCCTAAGCCAATGGGCTTGGGCTTCTTGGGCCATTACTTGCAGTTCCGGTATTTCCATTGCCATCCCCTTCAATTAAATAAAAAGCTATATTATAATTTAATCAAAATTAGTGCAACACTTTAAATAATTTAATCAATTACTTAATTAAATCATTTAGGGTGTTACACTTTCCCTCTCATTTGATTTAATCAAATCTTTGCCACTTCTTAAGGAAACAGTTTTAACCTGCTCTTTTCCCTGTTTCTGGGGAGGAGGAGCTTCTGTTTTAGAAGGTAAGGCACCTGATGGCCTTTGATACAAAGCTGTAGCTAACTGTCCTACTTGGGTCTCTAGATTTTTAATGGAAGCATCTTGAGTTTGTCTAGCTGTTCTTGCTTCTCCTATGAATGCTTTGAGCATATTTTCTAGAGAATTTTCATTGGTGGCTTGTTTTTGAGGTGGGAATCCTGGTGGTGTAGATGGTGCAGTATTAGATGCAGGTGCATTGTTATTGCCCCATCTAAAGTTGGGATGATTTTTCCACCCATGATTGTAAGTGTTAGAATAGGGGTTGTTATTTCTATTATAACCTACATAATTTACAGAAATAGGGTTGCTAGGACATTCCTCATACAAGTGACCTCCTCCACAATATACACAACTGGTGGTACCTGGAGGTGCTTGTTCTACTGCTGCAGTGCTGTCTGTTGATGCAGCTACATTAGATGCAGTTGCATTAACTGAAGTGAAGTTTTTTATCAAATTAGCTAAAGTGGCTACTTGTGCAGATAAGGCTGTTACATCACTAAGCTCATGTACCCCTGATGGTTTCTTTTGGGCACTCACACTTTCAGTAGGCCAACTAGAGCTATTAGCTGCTATTCTATCAATTAACTCACATGTTTCATTGTATGACAGATTTAATAACACTCCACCAGAAGATGCATCAAGCATTATTCTGGTTTGAGGTTCTAAACCATTATAAAAAGTTTCCATTTGAATAATAACAGGTAAACCATGATGAGGACATTTTCTTAAAAGTTCTTTCCATCTTTCCCATGCTTCAAATAATGATTCAAACTCTTTTTGTCTAAAAGATGTAATATCAGTTCTCATCCTGGCATTTTTGATAGGTGGGAAATATTTTCCTAAAAATTTTTCAGCCATTTCATTCCATGAATGGATAGAGTTAGGCTCTAAAGAGTTTAGCCAAGCCTTAGCTTTATCTTTCAAAGAATAAGGAAACAACCTTAATCTAAAAGCATCTTCACTAACACCAGGTGAGATAAAGTTACTACATACTTCTATAAACTGTTTTAAATGCAAGTGAGGATCCTCTAGAGGAGTTCCTCCAAATTGACCAATAGTTTGAAGCATTTGAAACATCATAGGTTTAAATTCAAAATGCACAGCATCTATATGAGGTCTAGATATGCTAGTTTGCTTGTTTTGATGATCAAACTGAGCATATATAATCCCTCATAGGTCTATCCCTATTATTAATCATACCTATGGGATCCATGTGAATGAATCGTTCTCTGTGATCTTCTTCTGTATCTTGATGAGAGCCAGGACCTCCTCTTACTGAGTGTGGTCTTGAGCTTTGTCCTTCACTGTGAGACATCTTGCAGGCTTGTTTCTTTTGCTTTTGGAGTCTTAACAATATCCTAAATCTTCTATCTATCTCTGGATCTAAGTTGTATTCTGGTGTCCTGTTTTTGGTCCTGTACATATGCTAAAGCATCATGTGCTCCTGCATGACAAAAACTTGCAAATACCAGAATAATATACACTAAATTACAGTATATCAGATTTTTAAAAGAATTTAACTACAATCCCCGGCAACGGCGCCAAAAACTTGGTGTGTGGAAAACATGTGCAAGTATACACAGTCCATAACAAGTAATACAGTGTTTAGAACAGGTCGAACCCACAGGGATTGATGAACTCTTTCAAAAGTCAATATTATGTAATTTAGAGGTAAGTAACTAATTTAACAAGATAGTTGATGATGGTGAGTATCACAAGTAAGTTAGAATAAAGCAAAGTGTAAGTAGTTGAAATGCAATAGAGAAAAGCTAGTTGAAATGTCTTCCCCAAGTAATTTACTTGTAAGTGTTTAATGCAGTTATGATGCAGTTGCACTGAATGCTGTTGCATTAGTTGTGTGCCCTTCAGTCACTTTTCTCCAGAGTTTCATTACAAGCTTCCTATGTCTAGGCTTGCTAAATAAGTTCACTCTTGTCTTTTAAAGTACCCACAGTATCACCCTATGGACTATACTATCCTATGTCTAGGACTTAGTATGGTTTTCACAAAGTTTCCTTTATGTAAAACACTCACCCATATTAGTTCTTGAGTTCTTAATTGTAAACCATGTCTGCTTTTACAAATCTACTTATTCTAAGTGATCAACCTCAAAATAAGTGTTGAAAGTATTATCAAGCAAGAACTAAAGTGCAAACATCATATACTTGTATTAAACTTACTTAAAAGCTCATTAAATGGTTAGAACATTCCAACTAAAAGAGATTTAGCTCAACATAGACGTTGCAAGACAAATATAAACAGAATCGAACATGTTTATATAATTGAAATCACAAAAGAGAAACAACAAGATAGAGTTTACACAAGTTGTAGCTCTTAGCATGAATCCTCCTAGCAATGTAGTTGCATTAGCTTCTTAGCACTTTGATAAAACTATGAAATCGTGGTAAGGAGGATTTGTCACTTCCTTCCTTTCCTTCTTACAAAATAGAAACTAACTATGTATATTGAAATTTAAATCTAACTTATGGATTGTGATCTATCTTCAAGTGAAGGAGTGAAGTCTTTATATAGTCTTCAAGAGAGGTGCTTCCTTCCTTCATGTTGAAGTAACTTTGATGGCTGTATCCATGGTTATTTTACAGCAGCTGATTCCCATGTAAAGTCTTCAATCAAGTGTATAGGGAGGTCAAATGAGATAACAACATGTGTCCCTACGTTGATGACTCTTCAAAGCTATGTGGGAATTGTAGGCAACGAAATCTGAAGTGTTCTTGCTTTAGGGGACCAAGTATGAGGTCATCAAATGCAAGTGGATGGCAAGTGGATGTGCAAGTGGATGGCTCCAACCATCAGGAAATGCAGTTGCAGTGCAGTAGCATTGTGCTGAGCCAGCGCAGTTGTAAGTGCAGAATCAATGCAGGAGCATTTGATGCAGGAGCATCTAGACTGCACTGAACAAACTTATCAAACATACTACAATATATCCAAAATGGCCTATAATCAACTATAACCATGTCAATTACTCAAGTTATCACATATTACATAAAATACTATACAAACTCTTTATCTTTGCTTGAAAGAGAGCAATTTATTAAGTTTAAACATATGAATAACTCTATATAAAATAGAGTTATCAACGACCTGAATACTCTTCACGTTCCAAAGCACGGCCAATGATGTCTTTCCCACCATCACAATTAGTTATCACTCCTTGTTCTATTGATAGTGATATGGACTTCTGATTCACAAAAATTATTAGACATTATTGTAACACCCCTTTTCTACCCGTTAATTTAATTGGAAAAATATCAGAGTTTTCAAAAATTTGTTTCGCACGAGGAATGTTACACATACTTCAATAAAATAATGCTTCTCAATAAAACAGCTCAAACACAATAATCCTGCATCACGTAGCACGTCACTAAGAGGAGAGCCTCAAAAACGCAGTTATCATCGCAATTAAACGTAACGTCAATAAAAACCAACTACGCAGCGGAATAACAAAATAAAACAGAATCGCCAACAAAAACATAACCGCCGAAATCATTCATAAACATCAAGTTCGTTCCCCCCCCCTGAGTGCTACGTATCAGAGCGTGACGACTCGACTCTAAGTAGTGAAGGTACCTAGTCCTTCACTCGTGATCACCTGCACGTTACCGCATAGGGGTAACATTCAAACAGAAGGGTGAGTCCAATTCAATCCATATAATAAATCACATGATAAGCAATAAGTCAAGTCACAGCTCTAAAATAATCACATCACAATCATCAATCACATCACCACAATAACTCATCACTATGTCATGTAGGCATATGAAAAGCAACCCACTCGCGGGCATATGCATGAGGTACCTTTTCACAAACGTCGCTTAGCCTTTATGGCCTCATCGTCACTTAGCCTTTTGGGCCTCAAAAACGTCACTGGGTTTATGCATATGGGAGGCATGAGACACTATGACATGCACCACGCACCAACACACAATCACGGTCAACTATGTGACCCATCACTTACCAATTTGCCAAAATAAGAGGCACAGCACCTGTCAATTCACAATTTACACACAATAACGTCACTTAGCCTTTTGGGCCTTATCATCACTTAGCCTTTTGGGCCTCAACGTCACTTATTTTCATCGTCACTTAATCATAAACATCATCAGCTCAAACAATAGCCACTGAGGCCAAAAACGTCATTTACTAGCCACCAAGGGCATCATCGTCATTTACACATCAATATCAACAACATTGGCCACTAAGGGCAAAACGGTCATTTAACTAGCCACTAAGGGCATCATCGTCATTTACACACCAATATCAACAACATTGGCCACTAAGGGCAAAACGTCATTTAACTAGCCACTAAGGGCATCATCGTCAAAATCATCACTTTTGACACTAAAACGTTAAAACCACCGGTTATACACAAAAGGGGGTTTTTAAAGACACCAAAACGACTCTTCAAGGTCACAGCAACGACCACCGGGAACAGCCACTTGGGCGCCCAGCAACCTTCAGAAATTATAAGTTTTTATTTTTAAAAATAGGACACACAGATAGACAACTGAAAAAGCTTTCCAACACTTTTTGAAACGTTCAAAATGGATGTCCGAGTCAAAAGATATAGCGAAAACAGTTTTCATAAAAATTTTGGGAACATCCTGAAAAACTGGCGCCCTGGGCGCCCAACGCCCAGCAAAACGCAACACACACACACACACACGGGCGCTCAGCGCCCAGCGCCTGGCGCCCAGCGCAACACACACACCCACACGGGCGCTCAATCACGCAACACAATTCACACCCGCACGCACACACGGCGCCCTGGGCGCCTGGCGCCTAGCGCCTGCAACACACACGCACATACAGCAATTTCAACACATTTTCAGAAACACAATTTCAACACAAAATCCAGCAACATCCATCAAACCGAATTCATCACACTTCCAGCAACACAGAATTCATCACAATTTCAGCCACAAACCATGAACATTACGCATACATCATCAACAAGAACATAAATTCACAAACATAATCATGATCGTGGTTAAATCAAGGCTATCACTACCTACAACCTATCATACAATCTATTATATAAATTGATAGAACTCCCCTTACCTCGAATTTGAAGAATAGGAGCCCTAGAAACGGTCACGAATGGAAGCACGGCAACAAGATCACGCCCCTTCCTCCTCCTTGCTCGCGGCCTTCTCTTCTTTTCCTTTCTCTCTACAGCGCCCTTCTCTTCCCCTTTCTCTCTTCTCAATTTCGCAAATGCCAACACCCAAAACCCTAGCCTCACAAGACCTCACCACTTCGCATATCACATGGATCACGGGCTTGGGCTTTTTCACTTAAGCCCAAGTCTAGCTAATTGGCGCCTTCCTCTCCTAATACCACCTACACCATTTAAATATAATTTTAACTAATTAAATTACACCCAATAAATTAAATAAATTCCTAAATACTTAATTAATTAAATTAATTAAATATTTAGGGTGTTACAACTCTCCTCCACTTAGAATATTTCGTCCTCGAAATTTACCTGATCAAACAACTCTGGGTAGGACTCTCGCATCTTGCTCTCTAGCTCCCAGGTCATACTCTCGCCGGCAGCTCCTAGCCAAACCACTTTCACTAATGCAATCTCTTTGTCTCTGAGCACTTTCACTTCACGATCCTCAATCCGTACGGGCATCGTCTCCACAGTGAGATTATCCCGCACCTCTACATCATCCATATGGATCACATGAGATGGATC
>JAZGSX010000144.1:0-25000 GCA_039519185.1 Astragalus membranaceus
GTTTTTTAACTCTGTTCCTATGTATCGAGCCTTTTGTTGGCAGATGATCTTGGGATTCATTTCCCTTGTGGTTTCTAATAAATTTTCTCAGTGGGGGATTTACCCCTTAAAATCATAAAAAGAAGATAAATCTAACAAGAGAACTTAAGTGAATGTTTCATACTTTGAAGTAAGCGCAGAATGGATGATGTGATGAATATACTAGAGAGATTATATAAGACATCCTTCTGAAAGATATCCATTAGTGAAATCCCATCCCAGGCAATAATGAACATCCCCTGTAATAACAATGCTCAAGCTTTGTCAATACCACAATAAGGGGACATATATATTGGCTTAAGCATGTCTTTTGTTGACAAAAATACCTGCAAACCCAGTAAAAAAAAGGTCCAGAGACGATCAAAACTGCGGAAGATGTGCCAGAAAGTTCGTGTTTCAACAAAATTTGATTTGCCAGCTTTCCTGGATTTTCTTGGTGCACCCTTTTTTCCCTGATAAGAAATTTATACAAGTACTTTTATATAGGTACTGAAAATAAAGTATTTTAAAATCAGCCCAGTAACTTCTTAAAATATAACCTGTGCTAAATAACTTGTGGATTTAAAAAATTCGCCATCATCACGCATGGGCCATCCAAGAGAAAAGCATTCAAGTGACCTGCAACAACAAAAAAGTAAATGATGAATAATGTAACAACCCATGTCAATTTCAGTAATAAGAAAGATCCTGAAGGAAAACAAACCAGAAATACTCATTTAGATCATCATAGTTACACCATGCTGAGTGTGGAGCTTTTCCATTTCTGCTCTTGTTGGCTTCCTGGATTAATTAACGTGATTATTACAATTTTACAAGTCATGACAGGGAATACAGGTACCTGTAGTATTTATTACAACAATTTCATTGAGAGACAAAATCATACCTTCTCAATTACTCGGTAAAGGGGACTGATAACCTTGCGCAGGAATGCCTCGTCATCACCACCGTAAGAAGGCTTGATATTTTCACCAGTAACAATGCTGACATTTCCAGCCAATAAACCATGAAGTTCATATGCCATCTGATTCCATACTCGGCCATTATTAGCAAATGCACAAATTACTAATAAATTAAAATGGATTCAAGGATAAAACAATTGTATTACGTTTGCAAAGACATTATGGCACAAGATATTATAAAACATATGGTACATTGGTACGCACGTTGTTAAAAAGGATAAAACATATGGTACATTGGTATTGCATTTGCGAAGAGCACATTATGGCACAACATATTATGAGACATATGGTACATTCGTACTCACATTGTGAAATATGTAGCACAGACACTCCGGCAAGAAGCGAACATTGGACGCTTCACCCCAAATGAGAAGATACAAGCCCATATAAAGCAACTTCCTCTGCTGTATATCAGCCTGACCTTGAGGTAGTCTGTATAAAGAACATCATAAGCACTTTTTACCATAAAAAATTAGATTTCATTCTGATGCTGATATTGTTATATCTCACCGTAAACTATGTTTTCGCCCTAGGAATTTGCACCATGCTTTGTAATTCCTAAAGAGATGTTTCGTCAGCGAATCAACAGCACTATCATCCAGCTGCAACAATACAACCAAAATGAAAACAGAGAAAGAAAGAAAACAGCAGAATCTAATTCCTGCCCAAAAGCATAGCAGGCTACCCTTATACTAAATGATAATGATAATATAATTTTGACTAGAGTTCTCTTGATTGTCGTTGTAGCTTAATTCAGTCTGCTTGAAACAGAGAAAGTGGGAGACAGATACGTGCCTTGTTGGAAGGCTCGGGTTTAGGGTGTAGCCTTATGTGAGAGTTAGCAAGAAGCAGAATCAAATGCTCTCTTTGATTCCTCACGTTGTCTTTCTGTGCCCAAATAAACCATATGCATTAGCAATGGAAGGAGACCATACAATAATAAATGATTTTCCTCCCATAATCTGCTCACGTACAGAATACATGCCTGGAAACCAAACATTGCTCTGAGCCAATCAAGTATGTCTAAATCTCCAACCCTCTGCCTCTGTTGCTCAAATGAGCTAGGCCAGTTCAAGCCATGAGTGTTCCAGAGCGCAGAAACAGCAGCCTTAATCTAATAGCAAAAGAAAGCCGAAGAACTCAGTGCCATGCCAAATTAAACACAAAGACTCAACTAAACAAACAACATCGACATCCACATAAAGAAGCAACACCTCTTCGAACTGCATGATGGGGAGAGATACCCCAGCAGAATCCAGAGGAAGAATATTATAAGGTGTATAAATCTCCGTCTTTTCCTGGACATCTCTAGCAGCCGCGATAATCTGTAAACACAAAGAATATGAATGTGACACCGATTGTCACACAAAAGTGAAAGGATATGAACGTGACGCCGACTAACCTCAGGAGCTACTTCTTCGACCTTCTCATTCTTATTAACGGCACAAAGCACTTCAAAGAGCACCCCGGCAGTCTGGTAAGCTTTGCTGAGCTGGGCTCTGCAAAAGAAGTCCAATGTAAATTAGAGAATTTCAATGTAACAAGTATGAAACTTCATAATATGCATGTAAATACCTGTCTGTCTGATCCGCATGATCAAGAGCTCTGACATATTGTTCATAGTATTGCTGATAATAGGCCTGAATTTCCCTCGCGTCTGTCTTCTTAACCCGAGAGGCGAGACTAGTTGCATTCTCCTGGTGTTGGACAAATTATGTAAGTCGAACTAGTTATAGAATCGCAACTCGCATTTTAGCTTATGATTTGCTTAATCTGCTTAGGGCTCCTCTACTGTTCCTGAAACCCATCGCTGTGGGGAATGTTGAGCGGAAGTTCGGCGGGTAAACGGAGAGAAATGCTTCGACTTTCAAGGGAGGACGCAAGAACGGAAAAGTAACGATGACAACAAGTAGTAAAATGTTTTTTCTTTGAGCGAAATAGGAAAATTAATTTGACAATAAAAATTAATGCAATTATAACAAATTTATTCTTTGAGTAAGTACCTCACTACACTGCTTTGGTCAAAAAAATCACTACACTGCCACATATACAGAATTCAACAATTACGCTCATTTTTTAATGTGTAACTTTTTCTCCAAAAAAATTATATAATAAAAATTATCCCGTAAAAATGCTGCGACTCTTCTTAACTTAAAAATCAGTCTAACAAAGGAAACGACATTTGGTCAAAAAAAAAAGGAAACGACATGGCATAAAAATAACATACTTACCCTCTCCAATCGCTGCAGCAACAACGTCTTAAACTGCCTCACACCGCGGCCGCTGGAACTCTGATCCAGCCTGTGCGCCTTCTCAAAGGCATAGAACCTACCTGCATTTTTTTGAAAGCAGTTGAGGAATAACTAATTATAGCATCAATTAGTTTCATGCACCATTGATAATTAATTAGAAATTAGTAATGAAAGATAGAATCCTGTATGCGTGCTTACAGAGATAGGCAACCCTGGGGCGCTCGATTTCGATTTCGTTGGCGACTCTGAGAATGGGTGAGATAGTAGCCAGTGATGACGGCACCACTTCGTTGTCGAATACCTCCATCGAGAACGTCGTCGCCGCGCTCCTTGATGGCCGCCTATTCAGCGACTGCGGTCCCGTATCCAGATTCGACATTTTCAACTCTGCAACAACTTCATCGTCAATTCACTCTTTGTACAAAATCAACTTCGCGCTCTACAATACAGTATATAGTGTTTGTATATATGCATGCGATTTTAGACATTCGGGGATTGAGATTTTTCCGTCAGCCATATGCAGTGTATGTATGCATGCGGTTTTGTAAAATTCAATGCATAAAGAAAAAAGAAAGAAAAGAACGGTTAAGATCACTAATTATTCAAAATTTGAAAATGAATGTCCAAGAAAATGATAGCATCAATTTGAGTCTCAAGAACTTGGAAATTGATTTTAAGAATGTACCTGTTTTGGCACGGAAATTTCAAGAATCAAGATGAGGACGGCTGATTTTGAAGCGTCTCGTGTACGTGCTTGCACACTGAAATCATCATCGTTCGGGAGCGTGTAAATGCGAAGGGAAATAGAAAATTAACGTGCAAGAAACAGAAATCAAGAAGATCGATCGGAGATAGAACAAGAGAAGGAGAGAAATGGAAAGAGGTGTGGTTAGATTGCAGAGTGAGAACTACTGGAAGAACACCATTTCCGGAGGAAAAGTGTAAGAAAACGAAAGAGAAAGAGAGTGTACATGTATGTGTGTGTGAGAGCGGGTGCAATTCAATGGAAGTCCGTTTTCCTCTTCTCTTCCCAATCCATGCAGCGATGTTCTTTAACAGTTTTCATTAATCACATCATAATGTGTCCAAAAAAATTAATCTCGTCATAATTAATAATGGTTTTTTTACCGCCATATAATGGGATATTCTTTTTTAAAAAAAAATTAAAGACATAGGCCCAGTACAAGCCCAACCTCATTACCCCACACTCCAAACCTCGTTAATTTATAGGAAATACCCAAAAAAAAACCTTACCTTGTTCCCTAGCCCACACACCCCGGAATTGGATCAGGTGCGGTCGGAATGACTATGAAGTCAAGCAATCGGGAAACCAGAGTCGTTCGATCAAGATCGGTCGGTCCAAATTTAAGTGCAGTTTTTAATTTTTATTAAATATGAAATTCAAATTTAAAATTTGGACCGTCTGATCTTGATCGGACAGCTCTAAATCTACCGAATGCATGACTGCGCAGTCTCTTTAACTGCACAAAAACCTGATCCCACACACCCCGACCCTTCCCAAACACACTCAAACAACCTAACCCCACCCTCAAAGTGAACTGTCGCCCCCATCTACTAAGTCATTGTCGCACCACCGTCTCTCAACTTCACAACCACCGTGAGTCCACCATGAGCCCACCGGAGCTGAAAATAAGATATGCAGTACTTTTTCGGAAACTTAGTTTTCGGAACACCTTTTTGCGAATTGTTGTGTTTTTCTTCTGTTTTTGTTCACTACGTTCGGAAATTAAGTTTCTACAAGTGTAGTTCAATTACCCATCTAGAAACTAAATTACGCATTTGGTAACTAAATTTTCAGATGTGAAATTAAATTACACTTCCAAAACCTTAAATTCCGGACGTTAAAACAGAGGGGGAAAAAACAAGTATGAGGTATTCCAAAAATACTTAGTTTTTGGAAAGTGTTTAAACTTGTTACGTTGAAGAAGGTGTTTGTGATCTCGTGTATGGTCCGGTGGACTTTGACGACTAGAGGTTCGGTGATGTGGTGGAGGTGATGGTGCTGGTGCGTTGGTTGTGGGGGAGGGTGACGAGATTTCAGTGTTGTGAGGTGGCGATAATGGGTTTCTGAACTTTGGGGGTGCTCGCTCAGATCTGGGGGCGCAATTGTAGGGCTTTCCATATATATTCTGCCTGTCTTCGGTCTCTGGCCGAGCCAAGTGGCGGGGCCGAGCTTCGAGGAAGAGAGGAGTCCCTGAGTCTGCAATGCCATTGAGTCCCTCGGTCCTTAGGACGAGCCTGGGTCTTCGGATATCTTGCCTTGCCTTCTCGAGAGACAATCGTGCCGGCCTCGGAGGAGTGTGTAGCCGAACCCTTCGGAGTGTCCGGCTCGGCTGTGAACACAATCCCTCGAGCGCTGAGTACGAAGTACGAAGGCGCTCTCTTGAAGATAAATTCAGTTTGGGCCCGCTTCCTCGTAGTTCCTCGGTCGCGAGAAGTTATTTTACGCTGTTCGGACGAACCCCGCGTTCAGATGAGACTTTTGACTTGACCGTTTTGTCTTTGACTTTTCCTTGGGAGTTTCATGTTTGACTGGTTCGTTTCACGCTCTGACCGGCGTTTGTTTTTATGCCCCCATAAATGCCTGTTGTGGGAGTTTGGTCTTCCCTTGCTATATAAGAAGGGGTTAGGGTCTTCATTTCTGCTATCCATGGCTTTTCCTATTGCTGCAATTATTTGTGGTGTTGAGATCGCCCCTCTCTTCTTGAGTCTTCTGCACAACCCCATCAAGCTTTGGCGCGTTAGGGTTGTCAGGAGATTCAAGATGGGGTTTTTTTGATCTTGTTGAGTTGTGGATATTTCTTGGCGACGCCTCTGTTCGAGGTGTTGGGACTGCGTAGAAGACTCAAAATGTGGCGTCCCTGCAGGTTCAGGTTGCCACTTGCTGGAGGTGGTCCATCGGCTGTTCGAGGAGAGCTTTGCCGAAGGTATTGCCAAGGGTCGTCGTATGTGACGCCCTTCGGCCATATTAGCAGGCAATCCTCGAGCTATCCTTTGTGACGCTTCCGAATTTTCCAGGTAGAAGCTCCGATGGAAGGTTAAGGTTCATCTGCTTCGTCTTCAGTCGGTTGAGAAGGCTTCCGGAGACTGGCCGATTTGACACCGGACTTGCGCAATGATCATCAAGCAGAGAAAAGACTCGGCCCAAGTGGGTCGGGGATACGTCAGCATCTCATTTGTAATTTACGTTTTATACTTTAAGCCGATTGTAACATAGATGACCCATGTACCGATGTAATCAGATTTGAATAAGAAATAAATAGATTTAAAGATAAATGCCTTCCCTTGTTTGAGTTCTTCTTCTTCCGATCCTTTATTCGTTATGGACTTGTAGCCGATCCTTGCACGGTCGGTTCCGCTTTTCGCCGGTTCTCTTCGCGGTCGGACGTGTGAGTGATGTGACGTTTTGAATGTGACATTTGATTGATTTGGCAGGAAAAGTCATGATGACATCATTGGGAACTGTCGCGGCTTCTGGTTTTCCCATTGGGGGAACGCCACGTGTCAAGTCCCCCATTTCGCAGAATTTAAATCGTTGCGCATCCGAACTGTTGATTTGCTGAGGGGATCTTCACCGCTGGATCTGACTTAGTGGGATTTAAAATCTGCGAAATCCATTCATTCCACTCTTTTCGCCATCTCGTTTTATCTTCCTCTTCGAGTTTCCACTTTCATTTCTCTGGAGTCTTTGCGCGTCTTCTTTCATTCTTCTGGTGCATTCACTCTTGTTGTTTCTTCTTCATCTTCGTGTGCAGCATTTTCCAAGGTACGAAATCCTTCTTCTCTGTTCTTTGTTTGCCATTTGTTGACTCTTCCCCTTTGCCTAAAAAGAAAATGGTAACCGTAATATAAATAAGTAGCGAGAGTGAGGGAGAGGTAACCACTGAATTTCGGTGTCCTAAGCCCAATTGCGTCCCCACACGCTGCGTTTATTGCTTGATGCACAAATCCAGACAAGCGATAAATGCTTTAAAAGAGGAATTTGACAATGCATCCTCTTCTCATTCAGCAGGGTCGGCTCAGTCTATGTTCATGGCCGAGTACCTCTTTGATCACGGGGGAAGTCAGTCCGATGATGAGGAATCCTGGGTAGACCAAGAAGTCTTGGACTCGTATTCTGAGTTTCTTACGGACGAATCATTGGCCGAGGTTCATGGCTTATTGTGTCATCCAGTAGATAGAGACTTGGCCGTAGCGCGCCCGGTTTCCCTAGATGAGGTTGTTTGTGATCCTTCTGGGCCGAGGGATGTTCCTTTCACCTATGTGTATAAAACCATTTTTGGGGACTTAGGTATTCGGGCTCCTTTCTCCCCCTACTATTGTCAAGTTCTTAGGATGATTAATGTGGCTCCTTCCCAGCTTCATCCGAACGGCTGGGCGTATATGCGCGCTTTTGAAATTCTGTGTGAGTGTCTTGGGTTGGAGGCGTCAGCTTGCAAGTTTCTGCATTTCTTCAGGACTTTAGTGAAGAAGCCTCACCGTTGGGTTTCCTTATGCAACCATAGCCGCCGCCCCTTCATGACCGCCTACTAGAGTAGCTATAAGTCGTTTAAGAAGCAATGGTTTCGGCTGCAAGCAGGACCGAACAATCCTAATCTGCTGGTTGATGAAACTGGGAAAGATCGCTTTCCCTTGCATTGGACCCGTAACCCTCAGGATAAGTGTTCTGTTGAGAGGAGGTCTTTGAGTTCAGCCGAACACGCGGAAGTTGATCGGTTGTGGTCTTATGTTCAATCTCAGTCGGGGGTGCTACCCAAGGCGTCATTTCTGATTAACCTGGTAGATGAAGCTGAAGTGTTGATCAGATACCTAAGTAATCCATCGCCCCCCTTTTTTTTACCGATCCAATGCTTTCTATTTTCAGGGGAGTTAGGGATGTCAACGCTCAGTGTTGCCGAGAGAAGAAGGATTCGGGAAGCACAAAAACAGAAATAAGGGTCAGTTCAAAAACCCTCTTCTGGTTCAAGTGATAACTCTTCATTAGTAGAGTTATCTAAGCATTTCTTTCCTAAATCATTGTGAGTTTGCATGCTTAGACTAGGAATTATGTGAATATTTGTGATAAATCAAGGAAAAGGGAATCAAGGACCGAAATGAATGAATTTGGCACAAATGGTGCCCTAGTGAAGTTTCTAATATTTTTGTTTAAGTGCTACAGTTTCAGGTGCTATAGCATCATGCACGCAGTGGGGCTGGGGCCCACTTGGAGTCAAAAGCAAATCTGCAACAAATCTTGATTCTGTCCAGTCAGCGCCTCCCTATTGGCACAGCCTATGCTGATGCAGCCACCCTCCTCCCACTTGCACATGACCACTTGGGCAAGATTTTTGATGAAAATGAGAAGACAAAACTTGTAGAAGAGGGAGCCATTCAACAAGAACCAAAAGTCAGAGAAGCTTGGGTAAAGAAATATGAGTCTCTAGATCTTGAAAACTCAAGCCTCAAGAAGAATGTTCCCTCCATTGAGCAACCACCCCCCTGGAGCTTAAAGAATTACCTGTGCACCTCAAATATGCCTATTTAGGGAAAATGATACTCTCCCTGTGATCATTGCTTCTGATCTAACCAAAGATCAGGAACATGATCTCATTGCTATCTTACAGAGGCATAAGAAGGCTATAGCATGGCAGATGGCAGACATGAAGGGAATCAGTCCAATAATTGCATGCACAGAATAGTCTTAGATGAAAATGCTAGGAATAGCATTGAGGGGAAAAGGAGACTCAACCCTATTATGAAGGAGGTGGTTAAAAAGGAAATTATCAAGTGGTTGGATGCTGGTATTATCTACCCAATTTCAGATAGTGCATGGGTAAGCCCTGTGCAATGTGTTCCCAAGAAAGGAGGTGTCACTATTATAGCAAATGATAAAAATGAGTTGATTCCAACAAGGACAGTGACAGGGTGGAAAATATGCATGGACTATATGAAGCTCAATAAGGCTACCAAAAATGATCACTTCCCTTTACCCTTCATTGATCAGATGTTAGATAGGCTTGCAGGTAAAGAGTTCTACTGTTTTTTAGATGGCTACTCTGGTTATAACCAAATAGCCATAATGCCTGAAGATCAAGAGAAAACAACATTCACATGTCCTTATGGCACATTTGCTTTCAGGAGAATGCCATTTGGACTATGTAATGCACCCGCCACCTTTCAGAGATGCATGATGGCCATATTTTCAAACTTCATTAAGAAATCGATGGAGGTTTTCATGGATGACTTCTCTGTGTTTGGAGAAAATTTCCAGAATTGTTTAGCCAATTTAGAAGAGATCCTTGTGAGGTGTGAAGAGACAAACTTGGTCTTGAATTGGAAAAAATGTCACTTCATGGTTCAAGAGAGGATTGTTTTGGGTCACAAGATCTCCAAAAAGGGTTTGGAAGTTGATAAAGCTAAAATTGAGGTCATTGAAAAGCTTCCTCCACCAACAACTGTAAAAGGTGTTAGAAGTTTCTTAGGCCATGCTGGATTTTACAGAAGGTTCATAAAGGATTTCTCTAAGATATCAAAGCCATTATGTCAGCTGCTACATCATGACACACCCTTTATCTTTGATGAACCATGTCAACAAGCATTCCAGAAACTGAAGACAGCATTGGTTACAGCACCAATCATTGTAACACCTGATTGGAGCAAGCCTTTTGAGCTCATGTGTGATGCTAGTGACTATGCTGTAGGAGCTGTCCTAGGGCAAAGGTATGATAAATTATTTCATTCTATTTATTATGCTAGCAAAACACTTGTTGAAACTCAATTAAATTATACAGTCACTGAGAAAGAATTGTTAGCTGTGGTGTTTGCATTTGACAAATTTAGATCATACTTGGTTGACACAAAAGTTATTGTTTATACAGATCATTCAGTCATCACGTATTTGATTTCAAAGAAAGATGCAAAACCTAGGCTAATAAGTGCTACAGCATCAGGTGCTATAGCATCATGCACGCAGTGGGGCTGGGGCCCACTTGGAGTCAAAAGCAAAAAGCAAATCTGCAACAAATCTTAATTCTGTCCAGTCAGCGCCTCCCTATTGGCACAGCCTATGCTGATGCAGCCACCCTCCTCCCACTTGCACATGACCACTTGTCAACTATGGATATGACAACATACTTTAGTTGGTGAGGAAAGGGCCCACATGTCTCCTAGCCTTGCAAAAAGGAGGAAAAAAAACCAGCCTATAAAAGGAAGCTTCACTTCTGCACTTGGGGCATCCATGAACACTTCCAGCACTACAAACTTCTCTGGTTTTTGAGGAAAAATACAGTGATAAGCTGTCCTCTTAACTCCATTGAAGATCCATCATCAATATCCACTAGAAGATCGTGTTCTGTTCATGCTATAGCACTGTCAGCACACCAGTTCATACGTAGGAGTTGGAGGAGTGTATCTTTTGCACATTCTTCTTCTACTTTCTGTTTTGGTGATATGAATGTTGCGGTCGTGTGTTTTATAGTCGCAATATTAGTGCAAGTATACACGTCGTACAAGTAATAAAGTGGATAAGAAGTAAGAGATCGTTCCCACGAGGATTGATTTACTTTCAAAGTTCAAGTCTTTAAAACACAAGTGAAATAAGTAATAAATCGACACTAAAAGTTGGTATTAAGACTAGTAACATAAATAAAGCAAGTAAACAAGAAGTGGTTGTGAATATGGAAGAGTATGAGTTGGATTGCTGCATGCAAGTAAATCTCCTCTAGTCAGACGTTATAACGTTTACACGTTAACACGTACAAATGCTATGTTGTATAGACGTTATAACGTTTGAACGCTGTGCAAAAGAGCTGTGCTTTTCAGTCACAAAACGTCAGAGCTTCAAGTACTAGAATTCCTATGTCTAGGTTCTAAGTAGGCCTACTCCTGTATTTTAAGTACCCACAGCAATGTCCTATGAACTATTATCCATTCTATGTCTAGATTTAGATAAAAATGCCTAAATGTCTTTAGTGCACCTTTTCATTCACATACATCTTTGAGTTCTTTTCATAGACCATGTCTGTACCTATGAATCTACTTGTTTTAAGTGGCCAAGTTCAAAACAAGTTTGGAAATATTAACATGCAAAGATTTAAAACGCGTAAACATCAATACTTCATAGCATTAAACTAGAGGTTCATTACATGCAAAACAACAACCCAACTACAAATGTTTAGCTCATGCTGAGCATCCTTACAAAAATAAGAGGAGTTAAAATCCAAGTACCGTACATAGAGAAAAGGAGACTAAACGCAAAAGATACGCCTAAGTGGCCTTCCTTCATGCACGCTGTAAAGACGTTACAACGTCTGAGCTTCACAGTAATGGTTGCGAATGGAAATAAAAATTGGAGCTTGAGAAAATTAAAAATGAAGAAGTCTGTGTCCAGAACTTCTTTTAGAAAAACTATCTCTGAAAATGGAGGAAGGTGGATGATGAATGGGTTCGTCGATGATTTCGCATGATGCCCCCTTTTCCTTTTGTAGAGAGAGAATAGTCATGGTCAAAAGAGGGTCACATGCTTGCTGATGTCATTCCCCACCTTCCAAGCTTGCTTGCGAGTTGACTCTGCCCTGAAGTGACACCGCACTGCTACAGTGCGTCAGCTGCGTCAGCCGCGTCAGCGCTGAGGAGAGAGAAGATCTTCTGCACTTCTAGATCTTTGGCCATCATTTCTTGTGCGCCAAAAATAAGATATTTCTTTCTTGCTCTGCTGCCCTTCTTCAGACGTGATGAGGGACGTTGCCACGTTCAGTTTACTGCACAAACGCAAGAAGCATCAAAACGCTCACAAAGGTGCCAATTGGCACCAATATGCCTAGAACTTGTAATTTAGCCCCTTTCTAACTAAAAAGCAATAAACTAACAGAAACTTAATAGAAACAACCTACTATTGCCAGAGAACTTGCATGATTTAACTTTGAATAAGTATAAATAACTCATATAAATATGAGTTATCAATGAACTCCGTTTGTAAGTTGTTGATATTGCTCACCATGAGCTAAACATCTTTTAGTTTGATTGCTTAAGCTTTGTAATGAATCTTTAACGTGTTAGTGACATAATATTATGATGTATGCATTTCACTCTTTGCATTTTAATGCTTTCAAACTTGTTTTGGGATTAGCTAACTAGAACAAGTGCATTCATGGGTTCAGAAATGGTTCATGATTCGATCTCAAGGATTGATGTGAGTGAGTGGTTGTTTTAAGAACACTTAGAATAATCCTTGCCCAACCCTAAACATAGGAGGGTTTAGTTCATAGAGTGAATACTGTGGGTTCTTTAATATACAGAGGTGAACTTACTTGAAGCTTAGACATAAGATATTGTAACGAAACCTTGGCGAAAGTTATTGAAAGGCACGCAGCGTATGCTACAGCACTCAATGCTATAGCATCTAATGTTATAACACTAACACAGAAGAGAAGTTACTTAGTGAAAAGCAATCCAACTAGTCTTCATCATATAGTTTCTCCTTTTACTTCTTGCAACTCAATCCTTATTTTATTGTTCTCAATAGTGTTTTTATTTTCCACACTTATTTGCTAAGTTTTAAACAACTATAAACTAAATACAATCCCTGTGGGTTCGACCTGTATTTTCTACTGTATTACTTGTGTGACTCTGTACACTTGCACATTTGTAAAAACCACACCATCGAGCAATGTTGGTGGCGCTCCTAACTCCGCCGTCGGTTCTCCAAATGTCGGTGGAAGCCCTGCTCAGGATGATAGAGTAGTTGCAAGTCAGGCTGGAGATCCAAATATTACTCAGAATGTGGCTCCTCCTCCTCCTCCTAAGTTTCATGCTTCTAAAAGAGCAAAGACTGGACCCTCCCCAAGCATTGAGCTCGGGTTACCTGGCGGAGGCGAAGCAATAACTAACATGTTTTGGAGGAACATTCTCAAATGTTAGAAGCAGTCTGATGTTAGTGTTGATACTCCAATTCGGTCTGCTTTTGATTCTCGGTATCCATAGAACAGGGTTTTGAACAGCGCCAGTGGTCTGGCCGATGTTGAGAAGGTTGCTTCGATGAGGGTGGGTCAGACCTTAGTAGCTGTGAAGACTTATAGCCATTGTGCTTCTTTGCTTGCTCACCTTGCCAAAGACTCTCTTAAGAAGACGATTGGGGAGCAGAGCCGTTTGGAGGAGCGCTTGAAGGAGAATGAGGGGGCGTTGAAGTTGTGTCGGGAGGAGAATGAGTTGTTGACGTAGGACCTAAAAAGATGGGATGCTGAGAAAGGTCGACTGGAGGGAAAGGTGGCTGAGTTGTCTGAGGAGAAAAAGGTATTGTCGGCTAGCTTGGCAAAGGTTGAGAGAGATCTGAAGCTGGCTTGTGAGGAAGTTGAGAGGAGCAAAGGAGAGCTGAAGAGGATCTCGGCTTTGTTTCCAGATTTGGCCGAAGGTGCAGATGTGGTTGAAGCAATTGAGGAGTTGAAGGTTGGAGCGGCCACTGAGTTTGACAATGGGTTTGAGACTGCCTTGGCTCAGCTGAAGGTGCTTTACCCTAAAGCGGACGTTGAGAAATTTGACATCGACAAGGTTGGGAATCAGATTTGACGTTAAGAAATTTGACATTGGGAATCAGATTGTTGATCAAGTAGCTCCAACCTCTAATGCAGTGCCGAATGCTGAACAGAATCCTCCGCAGATGCCACTGGATTTATCTTCCCTTGACCACCTCTTGAACACGGATGACGAGGTGGGTACGCAAGCCGAGGGTGCTGCCGGTCATGGTGTTGCTGATCATGCTATGGCCGAGCATGTTGAAGATTCGGAAGAAACTCTTTGACTTTATTTTTGTAATGCTGCTTTTATTTTGAACAATGGTTAAGTTTGTAGAATGCACAATGTTACTTTCGGTTTACCTTCAGCTTGTATGTTTGGCCGTGATTTGCTTCTTATCCTCGTTTTTCTTTGTACGCTTAAGACTTTATGTTTCGTCTTTGTTATTGCATGGCTCGGATTTCTTTGTCGTTTCGTTGTGCTTCGGCTTGTTTTGTCGGTTCGATGTTTATTATACGAATGGCCTTTTTTTTGGTGCCCAAGGGCTGTATGTCGGCTTTCACACAGTCTACACTTGTCGGGTCTTGTGTTAAAATGGCCTTTGTTGTGCCAAGCTCGTTGGCTTGTTTGGGCGAGCGCGTTAGCTTTGCCTACACATTGAAGCGAGCGCGTTAGCTTCGCCTATACGATGGAAGCCCCCTTTCGGTTTCAAGGAAGTAAACTTCTTTGAGACTAAACTGGTGTGCCCAACAGTGGTACGTGAGCTCGTCAGCTCTGCTCTCACCTGTCAGGACTTTGACTCTTCATTGCCCAAGGACAACATCGAGACGTTGCTCGGTCCTTGCCTGTCGGGACTTTTTTATTATGGCACATTCTTCATTAGATAATCGGTTCTCTTTATTCAATAATGGTGGTGGAGTACATTTGGGGATTTATATTGCCACATGAAAATGATGCATTAATTGAAAGATGGGAGATGATGAGAACCGATGATTGCTTCTTCAGCTATAGTAGAACCGAAGGTTGGCCGCATTCTAGGATCTGGGAATGCTTCCTCCGTCTAGCTTCTCCAGCTTGAAGGCTCTCGGGCCGACGACGTCTTTGACTCTAAAGGGGCCTTCCCAATTGGCAGACAGCTTCCCTGTGGCTCCCACTCAGCTTGATTGTTTTAGGACCAGATCTCCGGCTTTGAAGTTTCTGGGTCTGACCTTGGAATCATACTTCTTTGCTGCTCGCTGCTTAGCTGCTTCTTCTTTGATTTTGGCAATTTTTCTGACTTCGTCCAAGAGATCTAGGTTGGCCCGAAGTGCGTCTTCATCAGGAATTTTCTTTGTCAACATTCTCCTTGGACTAGATTCCAGAACTTCCACTGGTATCAAAGCATCGGTCCCATAGGTTAGCCGAAAGGGAGTTTCCCTCGTGGAGGACTGGGGGTGGTGTGGTAAGACCACAATAACAGGGGTAACTCTTCGGCCCAATTCCCTTTCTCTTCATCCAATCTTCTTTTGAGGCCGTTCAGGATGACCTTGTTAGCAGCGTCGGCCTGCCCGTTGGTCTGTGGGTGCTTGATAACTCTATTTTATATAGAGTTATTTATACATCTAAACCTAAATAAATTGCTCAAATTCAAGTAACTTAAGTGTTAAATATAAGTCTATAAATAAAATAACAACATTCTAAGTTTCAAAGAGGGTTATGTAATGATTTAAGCATTTTGTATATATTGGTATGTTTGATGTGTTTGTTCAGTGCACCTGTAGTTGAGGCACCCGCACCAGGAAACAACAGTGCACCTGCACTTGATGCAGTTGCTCCAGATTAAGACAATGCACCTGCACTTAATGCTCCTACACTGAAAACAGATTTCAAATGCAAGAAGCACCATAAAATCATACCAATGCACCAGCACTTCATTGATGACATCATGCTTAGTCATGGATCACATGGGGCACATGCAACTTGCAAATTTCGGGGCCTACCATAGAATTTAGCTTTGAAGAGTCACTCACTTAGGGACACTTGGCCATCCATTAGTGGACCTCCATTTATGTTTGAATGTGCGATTCAATCTGCTGTCTGAAGTTCAAAAACTTAATCATGGTTAACTTCTCAAGTTAACTTAATCTCCAAGGAAGTCTCACTTTTTGAAGGCTATAAAAGGACCCTCACTTCTCATTTGTAAACACACCTCAAGATATCAACAAGATATCCTTAGAATTAGTTTTAGATAGTTTTTAAGTTTCAGGAAGGTAATGAAGGAATCGACAACTTCTTTCTTCACTTCCACGAAGTGCTAGCTAAGTGTAGGAAATCAGTGCACCTGCATTACTTGGGAATTCATGCAAAGGAACTCCAACTTGTGTAACCTTTACCTTGTTGCTTTCTTTTATGATTTTAGGTATATAAACATGTTCTATTCAGTTTATATATGTCTTGCAATGTCTAACATGAGCTAAATTTCTTTAGTTGAGATGTTCTAACCTTATAATGATCTTTTAAGTAAGTTGTTGTGCTTTTATATGATGTATGGATTTTAGTTCTTGTGTAACACTTCTTTCAACACTTGTTTTAAGGTTGATCGCTTGAAATAAGTAGATTTGTAAAAGCAGGCATGGTTTACAATTAAGAACTCAAGAACTAATAAGGGTGAGTGTTTTAATAAAGTCTTTGTTAACTTGTTTTAATAAATAAATCTTTGTTAATTCCATGTTGTTATACCCTAATTTTGCCCGATCCTTTTATCGTACTAGTTTTAGCCCCGTGTCGCGTATCACAAGCCTATGGCACTTCGAGCGATGTTTTGATTTGGACCGATTTGTCCAATTGGGCCTATGTCCAACCTTTTTGGGCCTGACTTCATTAGCTTGTCTATTTGAGCTTACGCTTAGTGTTTTGAACCAGTTTTTAATAATTGGGCTTATGTCTAATGTTTGCGTAAATGGACCTGTGGGGCTAGATGGGACCTCATCTTAAATTTGTTCTAATTGGGCCTTATTTCAGCCATTTTTTTCTAAGTTGGGCCTATGTTTAGTTTTGACTGGGCTTGGCCCAATTTAATCGTTCTCATCCTTTTTGACCCAAAACAAAAACAAACAGTAAATCTGTCCATAGCAAATATAATCGAAAAATCAATAAAAATTAATTTACAAATGTTCACAATAATCCAAAAAAAATCAAAATTAATTCAAAAAAATATATACAAAACCGAAAATAACCAAAAATACAAAAAATAGGAAAAACGAAAATTACAAAAAAAAACGAGAAAAAGGGCAGCTGCGCCTCTCTTCTTTCCTGCTCTCCTTGGTGAACAAGCTTTCCCCGACCCTAATCCAGCAACTTGGTGAGCAAGTTTTCTCCAATCCAAGCCCAATACCTGAAAAAGGAAACAAATATGGAGAAGGATCGGAAAAACCCTAATTTTTACCTATATAAACAAACCTAGACACACTCAAAAGGAACAAGAACAGACCCCAACAAGATTCAGACAGAAATTCAGAACCCAAAAGACTAGGGTTTTCACACTGAAACCCTAGTCGTAAGGCAACAAATCCAGAGGTAGGAACGAGTGGCAGCAGAGACAAACAAAGAGAACTAGAAGCAGCAACTAGGAACAGCAGTAACAAACAAGCAACAGGAAATTTTTCAGAAGCTGGAAAAGAGGTTGGTCTTCATGTTTTTGTTTTGCTTTCTTAGGTTTTATCAAATCCAATACATAGTAGGCCATTTTTGCAGAGAACCGTAATTGTTATTAATCTGAAATCAGTATCAAAATAGTGCATATGAACTAAAAAGAATCAAGTGAGTTCAGTTTATGTTTTTTTAGTTATTTTGGTTATGAATATTAGTGCTGTAAATAGATTAGGGTTTATGATTAACAACTTAAAATGGTTTAAGTGAAATAAAGAATTAGGAAAACGAAGTTGGGAACAGAACTTGATGCAGGTTCAGTTAAAATTTAGGGTTGAGGTAATCTGTCCAAATTTTTAGCAATGTGTGAAATAGACTCAGTTTTTCGGGAATTAGAGTTATACAAGCAAGTTTAACAACAAAGAACAGTAAAGAAAAACGATCAGAAAGTAGAAGAATAGGAAGAAGATAAGAGACGAAAAATATAGAGAAACATACCCAGGTTCTGATCGTCTCCACCGGCGGAGGTCATCGCCGTAAGGCGTGGCCGTCGTGCTCCTCCGCGTCGTCGCCAAATCCCGCGGTCGCTCCGTCACCGTGTCGTTTGCGTGCCATCACCGTGAATCACCCGGAGAAGCAAAAACCAATATAAGGAAAATAATCAGATTAGAAGAGAGAAGGGAGAAAGTAAAAATATAAAAAGAGGAACCGAAGCCTTACCTATGAGCTCCGGCCACCGTAGACGGCGGCCGTTTGCTCCAGACACTGTCGTCAGCCGTCACCGTTCCTCGTCCCTTGCGATCTCCCAAAACCGAACAACAACGCGGCCATCACCACCATCTTCATCATCGCGTCTGACCCTCCGTAGCGTCGTCAACCCTCCCTCCACCGTCAGCAGGCGATGGGACGTCGCCGTCGCCACCGTCTCTTCTCCCCCTCCTATTTACCTTCTCCCTCTTCGCGTCTTCCCCGTCTCTCTCTCATTCTCCGAACTCACTTCTCTCTCACTCCGAACTTCCATTCTTTTTTTTCTTTCCTCTCTTCAAAATCTCCTTCTCCCACGACGTATGTGTGTGTGGCGCTGGAATAGAGAGGAAGAAAGGATTAGACGGCGGTGGTGGACGAAGAAGAAAGGGGAGGAGCCACGGTTCCGTGAAGCGAGGCGGAGAAAGGGGAGAAATTAGAGAAATTAGGGTTGAAAGAATTGGGGGAAATGGAACGGCGCAGCTGGAGAAGAAACGAAGGAAATTAGGTTTAGGGTATTTTTTTGGATTTCCTTATATAGGGTGGACACCTAGGTCATTTTGGTCTTTTCATTTAACTCCATACTGCTTACACCTCTAGTTTGCGAATTACGCCTCCCCCCCCTGAAAAAGCCCATGAATTCGTGGACCAGTCCACAAACTGGGCTACTGCTTTTCACACCCAGTTTTTAAATAATACAACTCCCTCCTGCAAACTGCACCCCATTTTACTGCTGCACCCTTCTTTTCGTTTTTATTATTTTCTTTTACAAAAAGCCTACAAAATACCTAAATAATTTACTTAATTCCCAAAAAATATAAATAGGGGACTAAGTCGACTGTACAGTCGGGTTAGTCTACTTTTTAGGTCACTAATGAACCGTTACGGATCATGGCCTAAAATCCCTATTTAAAACAAACAAATTTCTAAATTAAAATAAGCACAAACACGTTTCTTCCTATAAATCAAATTCTCAAATTAGGGGACTAAGCCGACTGTACAGACGGGTTCGTCAGCGTTCTAGGATAAATGAGCCGTACGGCTCAGGAATCCTAAAACCCCTATTCCAATAAAATCAAACAAACACACTTCAAACCATTTTCCGAACTCCAAAAACTCTATTTTCACAAAGTAGGGGACTAAGCCGACTGTACAGTCAGGTTAGTCATCGTTTTAGGACAAATGAACTGATCACTCAGGAGTCCTAAGATCCCTATATAAAAAAAATATACCAACCAACAAACATTTTTCTACCAAGAACTACGTGTGATTTGATTCTCTACCAAGAGATACGTAGGAGCAGATGGGGGCCCACATCTGTCAATTGCACTAATAAAAAAAAACTTTTTTAGTCTTTTCCTAAATAATCCCTTTCTCTAATTCAAATGAAATATCAATTTTCTTCTTTCTTTTTAATTCACAATAAAAGGGTAAAAATAAACATTTTCAAAAGTAATATTCTTTCCTACAACTAGTTAGCAGGTAACCTTCATTAGGAAGGATGTCGTGGGGTGCTAATACCTTCCCCACGCATAACCGACTCCCGAACCCTAATCTGGTCTCAAGGACCCTTATCCATTCCAAAAGGGATTTTCCAATATTTGCCCTTAAACTAAACTTTGGTGGCGGCTTCATTTTTTAACCTTCGAGGAATCCTCGCACGGATTTTTCGGTCGCTACAGCTGGCGACTGCACTGGGGACATTAGAGAGTCAAACCTAGTCTAATTAGTTGTAGGATTAGTTGTTAATTAAATGTTCTATTTTACCCTTCCCTTTCATCTTTTATTCTTGTTGCATGTTATGTATTTATGTGATATGTAAACCCTAGGATAGAAGACCACTTTTTGTATATGTGTTTGTTTGTTTTGCAGCTTGGGGTATTATTGATATTTTACTCCTTCACACACTCCACTATCACATTTTTGCACACACGTGAGAATAGTCCTATACCCGGACTGGAGAATAACTTAAGTTAGAACGAGACTGCGTAGTGATGGCCTACTGGATGTGCGTCCTGTTGGGTGGTCACGAAAGTCTCACCTAGAGTTTGGTCCCTCTTGAGAATGCTGGCACTCCTAATAGCTTGCCTATTGTTGTTGATCAGTGTTCTTAATTGGGGTCGTTGGCTCTAGGAACCTTATGTAGGGCTCTTTAGAGCTACCCTTTGAAAGGTTCACTTAACAGACAAGCCCTAGACCTATTCCCTAAGGAACCCTCGTAGGACACAAAGGAGCCTCATACCCCTGCATTCAAACAAACACTGATACATTTTTCCGGTCTTCTTAAAAGAAAAAAATTTCAAAAAAGACATATGTTATTTCGACAAATTATTTAGCATACCTCATGCATTTTTTACTTATTCCTGCTCTTTTTTGCATGACATAAATTCCTTTTTACATCAACATTTCATGTACCGCCAGGAAATTGTAAGGCTTTCTTTCTGACAAGATGGATCAAACGTTAAGACAGACCATACATTTGAAAATCAAGCAACCAAACCTACGAAGTCTGCGAGACCTAAGCAATAAAATGGCGCCATGGCTCCGTGACTCCTTCACCGCCAAGTATGGGAATCTTTTAAGTCTGCTAAATATCAAGGTACAAGCTGAAGCTCTCACTGCATTGGGCCAGTATTATGATCCACCGTTACGGTGTTTCACCTTTCAAGACTATCAGCTGGCCCCGACCTTAGAAGAGTTTGAAAATATACTATGCTTCCCTCCAGCAAACAAAAAGCCATACCGATATGTGGAAAATTATCCTATAGCTGAAAAATTGTCTGAAATATTAAAAATTCCAACATCACACTTGGCCAAGAAGATAATTGTAAAGAAGGGGGTAGAAGGATTGACAAGATGGTACTTGGAAGAGGAAGCCTCGTTCTGGGCTGGTAAAGAAAATTGGGCTACATTCATGGACGTCTTCGCTCTCATCATCTATGGGGTCGTTCTATTCCCCAACGACGACGGCTATATTGATTACACTGCAATAGACGTTTTCTTAGCATTCAAACTCCGAGGACAAAATCCCACCTCAGTTGTTCTTGCTGACGTGTATTACATCATGCACGAACGTCACAAAAAGCGATCAGGCTTGATCCTATGCTGTTTGCCTGTATTGTATCGCTGGTTCACTTCTCACATCTTCAAAAGAAATCATCATATAGAGGTCAGGGGCAAGACAGAATGGGCCCAATACATCGCCGGCCTCAAAGGGAGTGACATTTCTTGGTATTCTCGGGACCAAAACATAGAAGAAATCGTCTATCAGTGTGGTGATTTCCCAAATGTCCCCCTCATTGGGACTAAAGGCTGCATTCAACTACAATCCCGCCATCGCTTTGAGGCAGTTGGGTTATCCTATGATGAATCCACCCCCGGAAGAATCTTTACTCTCATTTGTGCTAGAGAAGAGAGGGTTCGGAAGATCTTGATACACTAAGAAAGATTAGTCGGGCTTGGGGCAAGAATATCCAGAAAAGGTCATGAACTAGGGCCCAGAGGCATTGATGCCAAAGAAAGCTACATCCAGGTGGGTCAAATCTAGAGCCCAAGAAGTTGGACTACCATTCCGTCTGGCAGCTTCGGTCACTCCCGAGGTTCCTCCGCCTATCCCTATACTCGATGAAGATCTAGAGAGACTCCAAGTCGCCTTGTCCAAAGCAGAACAAGAAAAGGCAGGATTGCAAGCTAAACTAGAGAAAGCTGCTCCAAGAAAATGCTGATTTGCAACGAGAAAGTAGCCATGAAAAGAAAGCGCCTTGACTGAGTGTGATGAAAGGGAGCAGGGCTGGGAAAGAAAAAATGCACCGCCTGCAAGAAAGTCTCATGGGTGCAAACGAAGAGCTTAAAGTCCGCAATCGAGAGAGAGATCGAGCCTATAGATAATGCATATGGACGGGAAAAACAGTTGACCAAGTTCGCAGCGAATAGAAAAACACTACGAAGCCAGCTCGAAGATGTGAAACCTCCGACTAGAGGGAATGACCTGCTGAATGTGAGAATAGGCTGGTAATTGAAAGAAAGGCCAGAGAGGTGATACAAAAGAAGCTTGAAGAGTATCAAGAAGCTCTGCAGGAAGAATGCAAGAAAACCATCGACCTGAAGGCTTATGCTGAATATCAAGACAAAATCTATGATGACCTTAACAAGGAACATATGTTTTTAAAAGAGCATTATGTGAAGCTGAATGACGACTATGAGTACTGGAGGAACAAATTCTCCCAGCTAGCTGAGCTAGCAAATGAGGCTGTCAGAGAGGTTCCCCAGACACCTAATAGCAGCGGACTTTGCTAGAGATAAAGACACGCCCATCGAGATTACAAGATTCATTGATTTTTGTAAACGTCTTGTTACTGTGTTAAAAATTAAAGGACGTTATCCTGGTTTCATGGAAAAAGATGTAGTCCGCCAGTTTGCTTGATTGTTTTTCATATATAAGACTCGTTCGTTCTGTTTTGAACTTTGAATCTATTTTGTGTTGAAAAGAAACTTACAATTCTCCTGGCGTAACACGAAAGCATACATTTGCACTCCATGCATATTCATTCATTCATTCATTCATTCATTCATGTACTTACGTCGAAAAACTTGAAAAAAACAGAGTGAAAAGGCAAACTGGTTCATCAACATCGCTACCGGACTCGTTCTCAAGCAAAGAAGATGGCCGAAGAGGATAATCAGGCTCTGAGAGAAGACATGGCAAAAGCTGAAGGATCAAATGAGCGAGATGATGGTATTGAAAGATCAAATGGCCGAGCTCATGAAACTCCTCGAGAAAAGAAGCGCAGACGAAAATGCCTCGGCAGGGAATACTGAGAACAATGCTTCGAGCCTTCCTCCTCCCAGCTCCGAGCCTCCATACACCGCTGGAGTGAACAGCCTAGGGCTGCCCATGGCCCCCTTACGGTCTCCCAGCTGGTTATACTCCTCCTACCATGGAGGTCAATCTAGAGGGGGGACCTTCGGGAGTCGCTGGACCTTCGGGAGTCGCTGGACCTTCAACTCAAAATACAAATGCAGAAATATCGCAAGCTCACTTCTCAAGTCCTACGACCTGCACCTCAGGTCATTCCACAGGGTTATACTCCGTCACCAGTAGTAATTCATCACGCTCCTACTCCCAATTCGCACATCTTGAATGCGAACTCCGCTGCAACACCAATGGTACCTCCTCACTACAACATGAGAGGACCCACTCATAACTACTCAATGGAGGACTCTCAGCCCTAAGGATAAGTATCAAATGCTTGAAGAGCGCGTGAGAGCAATCGAAGGATCCAATGTCGGTGCAAGGGACGCGTACGACCTATGTCTTGTCCCAAATGTGGCCATCCCTCCTAAATTCAAAGTGCCAGACTTCGACAAATATAGAGGTTCAACCTGTCCAGCAAGCCATCTGACCATGTACTGCAGGAAAATGGCCGCATTCGCACATGATGACAAACTGCTCATCCATTACTTCCAAGACAGCCTAGCTGAGTCAGCTTCGAATTGGTACATGCAGTTGGAACGTGCTCACATCAAATGCTGGAAAGACCTAGCAGACGCTTTTCTAAAGCACTATAAGTACAACACTGATATGGCACCTGATAGGACACAACTACAGAATATGGTGAAAGGGGATAACGAGTCCTTTAAGGAATACGCTCAACGCTGGAGAGGGTTAGGCAGCACAAGTAGCACCGCCTTTGCTGGAAAAAGAAATGGTAACAATGTTCATGGATACTTTACAGTCGCCCTTCTACGACAGATTGGTAGGGAGTGTATCCTCAAGCTTCTCGGATATGGTCATCATAGGGGAGAGGTTAGAGAATGGTTTAAGGAATGGAAAGATTGCACACAGCTTCACCGGAACCAATAGCCAGAAAAAGCATTTCGCTGGTTTTCCCAAAAGAAGAGAGGGGGAAACTAACGCAATCACTGGAGCCGGAAAACCCTCCTACACTAAACCGCCACAAGCCTATCAATTCCCTACCCAAACACCACCAGCCTCACCTCACCAAAACCTTCCCAGCTACAGACCACAAAATTACCCAGAGAGAAAGCCTGTTGGCTTTGACCCGATACCCATGTCGTACACAGACCTGTTTAACCATCTCATCGATCACAACCTAATCACTCCCCGTTCGATGAGACCTATTCAGCCTCCTTTCCCCAAAAACTACGACCCGAATGCTACCTGTGGGTTCCACGCTGGAGCAATCGGCCATTCCACTGAAAACTGCAAAGCTTTGAAATATGTGGTACAAGACCTGATCGAATCCAAATGGCTGAATTTCAAAGAAGACGGCCCAAATGTTGCCACTAACCCTCTGCCAGGGCATGGGAACTCCTCTGTTAATGCCGTAGAAGTTTTTGAAGGAGAGTCCCTAATCAGAAAGGTGGAAGATATCAGCACACCTCTAGACATTATCCATGCTGAATCGTGCCACTTCGGAGTTGTTATGAAGGGATGCGCCAGAAAAGATTTATGTACCAACCCTCGCTGTGCCGGGACATGCGAAGCGTTCAATCCAGTCCTTCAAGATCTGCTGGACCGACATATACAAGTGGGATTTCAAAAGAGGGAGGACCAAGTGTCAACCATCCTATCGAGCGATGGCCAGGACAAGGATACCCGGAAGCCGCTAGAGATCCGCTACACTAAGGACTCGAAGTCGTTCCTGGGTACACCTAAACCAATCACTATCCAAGTGCCTGCTCCCTTCCCCTACGGAGACACCAAAGCAGTCCCCTGGAATTACAACGCGAAAGTCCAAGTGAAAGGTCCTCAGAACAGCCCTGACGTCATTAACATCTCAGGGGTTAGTGGAATGACTCGTAGCGGGCGTATCTATGCCCCTGAAAGACTCGGTGGAGGGAAAACAA
>JAZGSX010000145.1:0-25000 GCA_039519185.1 Astragalus membranaceus
TGTGTCTATGCTTGATGATTGTGGTTATGATAATCACTTTGATGGTGGAAAGTGGAAACTCAGCAAAGGTAACTTGGTTTTAGCTAGAGGGAAGAAAATTTCTAAACTGTATTGGACAAAAGCTATGGTTTCTATAGACAGCGTGAATGCTATGCATAAGGAAGCATCTTTGTGGCACCGAATGCTTGGTCATATCAGTGAAAAGGGGTTAAATGTCTTAGCCAAAAAGGATGTGCTTGTAGGTATGAAGAATGCAGATTTGGAGAAATGTTCTCATTGCATGGCTGGTAAACAAACTAGAGTGTCATTCAAAAAGCATCCTCCCTCTAGGAAGTCAGAGCTACTTGAACTGGTGCATTCTGACGTTTGGGGCCCTCTAAAGGTAAAATCTTTTAGTGGTGCACTTTATTTTGTTACTTTTATTGACGATTGTTCCAGGAAATTATGGGTTTATGCCTTGAAGACAAAAGACCAAGTGTTGGAGAAGTTCAAACAATTCCATACTCTGGTTGAGAGGCAAACAGGTAAGAAGTTGAAACGTGTTCGTACCGACAACGGTGGTGAGTATTGTGGACCCTTTGATGATTATTGTAAGCAGCAGGGTATTGCACATGAAAAGACTCCTCCTAAAACTCCTCAGCTAAATGGTTTAGCAGAGAGGATGAATCGAACACTAGTTGAGAGAGTGAGATGTATGCTCTCGGAAGCTAATTTGCCCAAACAGTACTGGGGAGAGGCACTGTACACGGCAGTGCATGTTATTAGTCTCAGTTCCGCTGTTGCTTTGAATAGTGATGTTCCAGATAAAGTTTGGTTTGGGAAGAAGGTCAATTATGATCATTTGAGAGTCTTTGGTTGTAAGGCCTTTGTGCATGTTCCAAAGGATGAAAGATCAAAGTTGGATGCAAAGTCAAAGCAATGTATTTTCATTGGTTATGGTCAAGATGAATTTGGCTATAGGTTGTATGATCCTATAGGGAAAAAACTTCTCAGAAGTCGTGATGTTGTTTTCATGGAAGACCAAACTATTGAGGACATTGATAAGGTGGAGAAGACTACACCCAAGAAATATGACAACTTGTCACATGTTGATCCAGTTCAGTTGCCTATTCAGAATTTGGATAGTGTTTATGGTAATGTTCAAAATGGTGAGCCCCATGTTGATGATCAACAACTTGAAGATGAGTTACATATTCCAGTTAATGATGATGAGGAGAATGAGATCTCAGAAGATGAGAATCCTGGTGAGGCTTCTGAGTCATCTCAAGCTCAACTCAGAAGGTCTAGCAGGGGAAGACAACCATCTACAAGGTATAATTCTGATGAGTATGTGACAGTGACCGATCAAGGGGAACCTGAGTATTTCCAAGAGGCCATAGAAACTGAAGAAAGTCAAAAGTGGCTGGATGCAATGCATGATGAGATGAAGTCATTGCATGATAATCACACTTATGATTTGGTGAAGTTGCCAAAAGGTAAAAGGGCTTTGGAAAACAGGTGGATTTATAGAGTGAAACATGAGAGTAACTCTAAGTCTCCAAGGTATAAATCCAGATTAGTGGTGAAGGGTTTCCGTAAAAGAAATGGTGTTGATTTTAATGAAATTTTCTCGCCTGTGGTAAAGATGTCATCGATTAGAACCGTGTTGAGTTTGGCGGCTACTCTAGATTTAGAGGTAGAGCAAATGGATGTAAAAACAGTTTTCCTTCATGGTGATTTGGAGGAAGAAATCTACATGAAACAGCCTGATGGTTTTCTTGTTGAAGGCAATGAAGACTATGTGTGTAGACTAAGAAATAGTCTATATGGTTTGAAGCAGGCTCCAAGACAGTGGTACAAGAAGTTTGAGTCAGTTATGTGTGACCAAGGATATAAAAATACTACTTCTGATCATTGTGTCTTTGTTAGAAATTTTTCTAATGGTGATTTCATTATCCTGTTGTTAGGATAAAAATATTTCTGAGATTGACAGGTTAAAGAAGCAGTTGGGAGAGTCTTTTGCCATGAAAGACATGGGAGCAGCTAAACAGATTTTTGGTATAAGAATCATGCGTGACAGAAAGGAGAAGAAACTTTGGCTATCGCAAGAGCACTATATTGAAAGAGTGTTGCAGAGATTTTAGATGGAAAACTCTAAGGTGGTAAGCACTCCTCTTGCTACTCATTTTAAGTTGAGTTCCAAACAAAGTCTTTCAAATGAAGATGATAAAATTGATATGGAACGAGTTCCTTATGCGTCTGCTGTGGGTAGTTTGATGTATGCAATGGTGTGTACAAGACCAGATATTGCGCATGCTATTGGTACAGTCAATAGATTTTTGTCAAATCCAGGTAGAGAGCATTGGAATGCTGTGAAATGGATTTTAAGGTATCTTCGTGGTACTACTTGTATGAGACTTTGTTTTGGAGGTGACAAACCCACTTTCGTGGGATACTCCGACTCAGACATGGCTGGAGATATTGATTCCAGGAAGTCCACTTCGGGGTATATGATTAAGTTTGCAGGGGGAGCTGTGGCTTGGCAGTCTAGGTTGCAAAAGTGTGTAGCATTGTCTACTACTGAGGCAGAGTTCGTTGCCATTACCGAAGCATGCAAAGCGTTGATATGGTTGAAGAAATTCTTGCAGGAGCTTGGTTATGTTCAGGAGAAATATTTCTTATTTGTTGATAGTCAAAGTGCTATTCATCTTGGTAAGAATCCGACTTTTCATAATAGGTCCAAACACATTGATGTGGGGTATCATTGGATACATGATGTTTTGGATGCTAAGTTGTTGAAGTTAGCTAAAGTTCATATAGATGATAATGGTTCAGATATGATGACTAAAGCTTTGCCAATATGGAAGTTTCAAATTTGTTGTGATATCGCCGGTTTGGCAATCGCCTCCACATAGTTGTGAGGGGGAGATATGTTGGGTATTGGGCTCCATTCCTATGTGGATAACGGCCCAAATATTTTAGCCATTATGTTTTTCACTTATTATAAGTGGAGGGGGTTATATTAGGGTTGAAAAAAGGAGAGATTTTCGAAATAGAGAGAGCCACCAAAAGAGAGAAAAGAAGAGAGTGAGCAATTCCCGTTTTTCTCAAACCTGTCACTATAAAACTGCGATTGCGGATTCGTTAATCGTTGGATCGTGTTCGTTTTTGGACATCAGGTTCGCGAGACATAGTTCTACACTTTCACCGTTCGGATCGTCGAAACGAGGTCTGAGGAGAGAGAAACTGTCTTCGCACTGAGCTGTAGTTTTGGGTATTTTCATCTTCTTGTTCTCAATTTGTAAAGCTTTTGTGCTTTATTGTATTGGCTGGTTGTTGGCACTATTTGTGCACTTTGTTGAGACTCTCTTGTACCCTTATTTGATTATAGTGGAGCTATTTCTTTGGTCTGGACGACCCGTGGTTTTTACCCTCTTCTTTGAGAGGTTTTCCACGTTAAAAATATCGGTGTTCAATTGGACGTTTTTATTGCGTTTTATTTGCCGCCACGTATTCGTTGTTGCTCCACATAGGTTCTTGCAAGTTTGGGGAATTTATTTCCGCTGCATATTGCTCTGTTATTACGTTTATGTGTTGATTCCCCATCACCAGTCCCAACATATTCACCGGTGTGCGCACTCTGGTCGGCAAAATTAACTATTGCGCGTTTATAGAGATTGTCTAATTATACTTATGGTGAAGCTAGTGGGACAATTTGGTATCCCAATTTCGTATACATGTATGACCACATTTGAAACATTTTTACTCTAATCAATACATGTTGTATGTTTTATTAGAGTGTTGTTATGATCTTGAAGTTTTGTGTGTATATAATTAAAGAGACGTTGTCTTTGTTATTAATCCATTCCTGAGTGGGAAAGTAAAAGCAGACACAGCTAGTGTTAACTTGAGGAGTATTAATCTGCAGGCAGCAAGCATTCTGTTCACTGCGCAGGTATAAAAGGGGCCAAATAATTTACATTAATTGTGAATATGAATGAATTCAAATTAATTATTCATATGTACAAAATAGTTGATATGATTCTTCTATTTTTGTTATCTTTAATGGTTGTCAATTTAAAAAATGAGAAATGAACACCACACACACTTACTCTATCACATTTAGATTCAAACTCAGGAGTCCCTGTTTCGCTAAGATTTCCAATGCAACTAGAAGCAGAAACATGTGTATGCCACGTGTAGAAGTAGACAATAGTGATGTGGAGATTAGTAGCATTGGGTTTCACACCCACACGATTTGAGAGTGTGAGTCATTGATCGGGGATCCGGTTTCTGTGCAGTCGGACTGTTTGTGCAGTCAAACAGTCAGCATATTGGGAGCCGCCTGATTAAGATCGAACGGTCCAGAGGAACGAGAGTGATATAGAAGAGAAAAAAGTGAGATTAGAATGAGATTGTGAGCAAAACCTCAATCTACAAATTAATAATTTAAAAGACCAAATTTAGGAATTTGAAAATGACCAAATTTAGGAACAAATTAATAATTTAAAAGACTAAAAATGTATTTTTTTTCCAATCTTATACTATATCCTAAGATTAATTTGACTGATAAACGGTGAATGACTTAATTAATCCCTCACGTTAGAAGCCACCGTTTTTGAAATCTTGAAAGCATGAGCAGGAGTTTATTCAGCGGATATAATTATTAATCAATATGCAAGTGCAATTTCGTATATACTTGGAGAACATGGAGTGGGGAAAGCACTATACGTATAGGACTATAGGTTTGTCATGCAAGAACAAAAATAATGTATCCACATATAGACAGTAACTTGGTTAGGATACTTTTAATAAAGATGAAAGCTAAATTTGTATACAAAAAAGGGAACACAGCGAAAATATTTTTAGTAAAAAGGGCAGTATTTGTGTTGACCTGTTTCTTTCATCCTTTGCAAATCCAAGACAGCACGAGTGAGTTTACACTGTAAAACGAGATTCAGTGATTAATTAAACATATAATTCTATGTGCAGGTATATATCCATGCCTCAGAGAGGGATCGAAATTCTTTCCTTACATTGTAAAATGGGAATCAATAATAAACTAAGTGTTCTGTAACATGCAACATGCAGTGTTGGGTGGACTGCAGTTAGTAGGTCACCTGCTATCTGGCCGGAGGTAAGTGCGAGCCTGGGAGGAGTACCTGCAAGTTGAAGTGTTTTTTATAAAGAATGAAGAGGGTGAGACATATCTAACGTTTTTCAAGGCAAGGTTGTAGGTTGTGCTGATTGTAGCTCAAATCAAAATGGTTTCGTGGGATTGATTCACTTTTAGGGAGTATTCCGATTTGTGCTCTAATTCAATGTTACGCCTCCAGTCATGTTAAGATTAGTATCTTATGGAAAATGCTCAATTCCACGAATTACTTCTAGTAGATAACATGCAACATGTATTTTTATGCTTCCTTGTTTTTCCGCTGAACTTTCCATGATTTGTGCGCTTTTTTTATATAAGACATCAAAACAATTGTCGTAGAATTCCACGAACTGTCTCTTCGCTATGTATAGCGTAGCTCTTATCTTATATATCGTTTTTCCAAAAACAAAATTATTATGTAAATGAGTTTGAGTATATCTTGTACTTGCATATAATAATATTTTGCTTATTAAAAAAATAGTAAACAAAATGTACATTGTTGTGAAACAAGATATAAAGAAGAAGAAGAAAGATGAAGAAAATATAATGAACAAGAACAAAGAAGGAGAATATCTGAGTTTTGTATTATTCACTTCTCAACTACATCATTTCACTTATGGTTGAACTCTATTTATAGGTGAAAGATTTGTAAGTGAGTGGTTTATAATAAAAGGGCACTACACTAGAGAGTAATGAGAAGAAGAGAGAAGCGTGGTGGACATCCACTAATATAAATATTCATAACACTCCCCCTTGAATGTCAACCAAGAATATGCCTCTTTAAAACCTTACTAGAAAAAACCCAGTGGGATAAAAATCTAGTGAAGGAAAAATAGTACAATATCCTACCAGTGGGAACTACCTCGTTAAAAAGCTTTCTAGGAAAATCCAGTGGGACAAAACCATGGCAAAGGAAAAGAGTGCAGCTTTTCTCCCCCTGAATGAAGCATCGATCACTTCAGAATATCAATTTCAACATCTGGAGTTTCTCCCTAAGTGCATATGGAGCAATCTACTCCGCTGTCATTTGTGATGTATCCTCTTTTAATGAAGCTTTGTGGTCAGTATTATCTTCAAAACATCTTTCTTGAATTGTTGGCATTTGGGCATGAAATGAAGAACCAAGAACCATAAGTTGTTTTGTAGATCAAAAAGATATTTCAATGTCACTATATGTAAATAATAACTGACTTGCGATCTGACTTGATCTAGATCAGAAATATACTTTGCATCTGAATGGTTAATTTATGTAACATACATAATATGATTTATTCATTAGGATAGTCAAAAATGAAATATGCATCCCACTTTGTTCTAATGTATTTTGGTTTGTAATAAGCTATATTGCTACTAATTATCACATAATATTATTATCATATCAAGGGATATAACATTTGGTAATATGCATTGTCAGGACTGAAATATTTCATATGTACTCAATATAAATAGTTCCTGCAGATCAATATGAGAGTTTCTTTTTCAAAAGAATTTATTTAAAGATATTTCCTTTTATCTTGAATCCTTCTAGGATTTTCCATGTAGAGGACATCTACAGGTTCAACCTCAAAAATCCATCAGATATAATTTGATATCATTCATCTAGAGTTCTTTCTTGGAACAGTCTATAGTTTTTTTTATTGGAAGCTCTTCAGGAGCTCTAATAATATTTATGTCATCAACATAGACATCAGTTATAGCAAATTCTTTTCCAAATATTTTTATAAAGCTATTTGGATAGGTGATGTCATTTTTGTATCCCTCCTTTAGAATATAAATTTAGACGATTATACCATATGTGTTCAAATTATATTATCTCGTGGAGGGATTGATTCAATTTAAGTGAGAATTAAAAAAGTGTGTATTGGAATATTAATCCTTCAGGAATCTTTAAATAATTATGACTATCAAATGAGTTATACAAATAAGTTGTAGCAACATTCATCTTGTGAAAATTGAGCTCTTCATGTGCTACAAGGCTAATTAAGTACTGAAAAGTACTTGCATCCACCATTGAGCAACATGTCGAGTTTTCAATCTCACAATTTCACCATCCTCATTCAACATCTGGTTTCACACCTTCAGGTGTTTGGACTACAGGTCCAAAAACTTTTGTAAAATGAGCTTAATTCTGCTTCAATTTCATCTTTCAATATTGGCCAATTCTCACTTTGCCTACAATCTTTAGTAGACTTTGGTTCATGATCCTCGCTATGATTTATCACATTTAGCGCTATATTATATGTGAAAATATCACCAACGTTGACTTCATTTTGGTTCCATTGTATTTCATTATTGACATAATTCATTGAGATCTCTTTAATTTCAGAATTTTTCAGGTACCTGATTAGTTCTTCTGGAACTGAAATGTTAATTATGTCTGTGTTTATCGTGAATTTTGGTAAAAAACCGCTGGTTTAGAATTTGTTACTTGCAAGATCAACTGGTAAATCTTAGGACATTTGTGCTATAGTTTTTCCAGAAAAAGTTATGAATGTTCTTGATGTTATTTGTAATAACTGACAATTTTAAAGTTGTTGAAACTGTCGAATTGCCTTACGTATCTTTTGAATTCGATCAAGTGCAGAAAACAAGTAAATTGCAGAAATATTTAAGGAAACATGACTAGATTGCATTGAAATAAAAGAAATTGGTACACAATATCATACATCTGGTTTCTGTAACTCATGTTTCTCTGTAACTTGGAATTATGAGCGTGAGAAATATGTATGAGAGTTTGTGACCCTTTTTTCTCTATGAGAAACTACTATATATACTATGCAGAGATTGTAACTGCCTACAACGGTTATATATAACTGTACACAGGGATTTAAAAACAACAACTGTCGTATCTTTCGACGACGTAACTGCTACAATCTTTGACAACAACGGCCGTATCCTTCGACGGCGTAATTGCTACGTTCTTCGACAATGCTGCTTTAGCCCTGATCTGTTACTGGATTTTTATTCCCATTTCTGTCGAAGTATTGCCTTCAAGGCCTCAATTTCACCGTCTTTGTGAAGTAGTCGAAAGTCGAAGATCACCTTTGAATTACCATCCCAATGTCGAAAATCCACATTTCTATTTTAAAGTGACAAGTCAAACTTCATTGGCTGCATTTAATTGAGTCTGTCGAAAATGCAAGCTAACAAATTGCCCCCCAAAAATGTCATTTTCGACTGAGGTTTAAACGAAGATAGAAAATTGATGTTTTGAATAGTCTTTCGACAACCCTATGTCAAGCACTCTAACGTCATCAACGTCACTCTTCAGCATCATGTCAGCACTTGAGTGTGCTGTCATATTAATGGCCACGTTTTGCTTTGGAAACTGCCACACTCCATCACTTCCATCACTTTGGCAACTGCTACACACGTTCCCCAAGTAACTGCCATCATTGCTTTTTTATATATATATTGGCGCGTATAACAGGTATAAATAAAATTTTTCCCTTTCCATCTTCCTTTTTACCTTCTTTCGTTCTCCTGAAATCTCTTTTCTCTCAAAACCTCTCTTCTTCTCCACGAGCACACGCAGAACACGCCATTAACGCACTAGAGAAGCCTTTAGGGAAACCTTTTTCTCTCGCAATTCATACTTCCGTTACTGCGTTTTCTTCAAAGGCTTCCAAGCCTCAAGCTTCTGGAAATCCCGTTTCTCCAAAATACGTACCAGAGCCAGATTACAGTGATGAGCAAACTCAAATATGGAAGTCTCAGGTACTCATTCCTTCTCCTCCACCTAATCAGTACGCTTTCCTTGGTCCACTCCCTGAGTTGGAAACTGATTCTGAAAAACTCCAAGAAATCTTCCCTGGTTACCATAGGTTTAGACCTAGGATCTTTATTGAAGGCCCATATGTTATGAGCTTCATGAACAGTCCCAATAGGGTCTTTAGGTCTTATCCACCTGCTGAAAATGAAACTTACCTTACTTGGATCGACAAAATTGAGTCCAAGAAAGCTGAAACCTGGAAAAAATTAGGCATCTTCAACCTAATTCAATTGTCGAAGTATGGACCAAAATACCAGAGCCCAATGCTCGTTGCTGCACTCCATTTTTGGGAGTTAACCACTAATAGCCTTCACCTTAAGTGTGGTATGCTTACTCCTACTCTCTTGGACGTAGCTGCTATCACTGGTCTAAAACCCATAGGTGATGTTTTTAATCCCAATAGCACTGGAACCAAGTACCAACTCGATTTCAAACGTGCCACTTTCAATGGGTACATTGAGGACCACCATGTCACTGATAGTGTTGAAGTCTCTAATGAGGAACATATTGCTTTTCTCACCTTATGGCTTTCCTTCTTTGTCTTCTATTCGTCGTCACTCCAAGTGGCTAAGATGTACATCAACCTGGCCAGGCAAATTCAAGAAGGTCAAAACATATGTCTTAGCAAATTGATCTTAGGAAGCCTTTATGAGTCTCTAGGACAAAGCTTTGTCAATTTAAAGACACTTGCACCCAATGGCAAATTCCTAGTTTCAGGACCCATTTGACTATTTCAATTGTGGCTTATCGCCACATTTGAGTCGAAACTTGACTATTTCGTTCCTGAAGATCTTACTGAGACAGTAAACCATAGAAGGATCGAAGGAATAAGGTTAGCACTCGTAAGGCCTAGGGAAATAGGGCAAACTACAGAGCAACTATTTTCCACAGCCTTCGACATGCTCCTGAATTGCACTGCCTTTGTTCCTTCGATGGCACCTTTCGCTGTTAGAATTTATGGACCAGATTGGTTTCTTAAGGAATTTCCTGCTGCTTCCTCTGAAGACAAAGAAGAAACTAACCAGATATTGCAAGCATTCTTAACCCCCAACTACCTGTCATCAAGAATTAACTTTAGCAGGTCCAAATCTTCCTTTGTAACAGAAGCATACCAACCAAACCTAGTTGCAAGGCAATTTGGGCTATGTCAACTTCGACCTAGGCCTTTGCACAAGTCGAAGCAAGATCTGAGGCATCCTGAAAATGAGAAAGACTTTTGGCGTCGTCTTGACAACGCCATTAAATAGGCCCCTACCTTCGGCCCCATTGAGTTTGAACAATGCTTTGCTTGCACTAAGCATTTCTCCAAGTGGTGGAGGGAATATTACAAATCTAGGTCTGCTGATGTCGAAGAGTCTAACTTGCTTCAAGAACTAATATCTTCTTTTCCTTTTGCGCAGAATAAAAAGGAGAAATCTCAAGGTACGCACATCCAAGAAATTCAAGCCTTCCAAAATTACTTCGAAATAATATATGACCCTAATAGACTTGGTCGAACTGTTTTTGAAGCCGCTAGAATTTTAAAGCAAAATATTATTGCAAAGCTTCCAACATTGTCTATTCCATCTTATGTGTTGGACAAATATACTTTTGCTCTAAAAAATAATAAAGTCAAATTTCCACCTTTGCCAACAAGCAAATTAGCTTTGGCATTTCGATCACCAATGCCTCAATGGTTCTTCTGTGGTTCGAACATGGCAATATATGATTTTCTCTCATCTCAAAAAACGGCTAAAAAAGTAGTTCCGACCAAGCATAACATACACACGTATGAGGGTCATCTTCATTTGGACATTCAACATGTTCGAGTTACATCTCCCATGGCAATAGGTGATGTATGAACTCTTAGAAAAATTTAGTTTCTCTTTATGTATGATCTCACTCACACATTTGTCGAATGTTTGTAGCTGTACCCATAGCATCTGCTTCGACAGATGACACAACAGCATCCAAAAACCAGAAACCAGAAGTAAGTATTTTTACTTTTCTCTGTGTTTTAATATTAGGCTCGTCATCTAATAGTTTTATTCTTCGCAGAGTCGAAAAAGATCAAGCAGTTCCATTGTTGGTACTACACCCAAAAAGTCAAAGAAAACTTCTGCAATCGAATTGAGTGATGATTCAGAGTTCGAAATCGTTAACCTCCTCTTTGCTTTTTAGCACTTGAGTTTATTTATTTATTTATACTAACATATTTTTCGAATATGCAGTCTGATGAATCACCAGATGCTCTGAATCAACCATCTGTTGCTGGTGAGGCTCAAGCTGAGAAAGAGAAAAGAACAAAGCATGTTCAGGATAGCACTCCCTTTCCACAGAAAACTGTCGAAAAACCACGACAGACCAAAGAAAAACTCAAAGAGAAGGCTTCGACCGTTCCAAAGAAAAACCCGAAGGAGAGCCAGAAAACCTCAAAGAAACTTGAGAGTGCCCACTCTCGTGTCGAAGACAGCATACCAAAGGTAATTGATCGAGCCTAATTCCCTCTTTAAAAGTTTCATTCATTTATGGTAGAAGCTCACTAAATGTTTACTAACAGGAGCAAGAACCCACCCAAGTAAAGCAAACAACGCCCACTTCCACTCTTTCTCCGTCGAAGGGAACTGAGGTCGAAAAGAATGCCGCAGAGGAGGAAGCTGTGCAAGATTGATAAACTCTAATTTAGTGCATTTTTAGAGACAATTTTGGATTATTTTTTAGAGCAATTATATATGATTATATAAATTACTAATTTGATTTGCTCTATTTTTGAAGGAAAGATGAAAAATGCATACAAATATATATATATATATATATATATATATATATATATATATATATATATATATATATATATATATATATATATATATATATATATATCACGTAAGTTAAAGAAAGAAAGAATGGTGATGGAGCACATGACTTGAAGAAAAAGAAATGCAAGCCCAATTAAATTAGGTTACAAGCTACATTATAAAAGAAAGGCAATTCACATCACCAGGGGATGGAACGAATAGAATAGAAAATAAAAAACACGTACATAACAAATAGAGGCCGCACACCAGCCGCACAGGAGGAGAAGAAAATTAGGAAAAGGACGCGAACAGTAACGCGGAGAGTAGAGGAAAGGAGTTTTGGGTACCCGTTCTTGACACTGTGAGAGAGCTCTGGAGCAAAAAAAGGAGACGAAATTTACAGGATCAGAAATTTCTCTATTCCGGGTTATTTTTATCTGTGTAATTTATGACTCCTAATTTTATTTTATTGTTCTCGAACACTATGGATAGCTAAATCCTCTTCTAGGGTCTTAGGTGGATCTTGCATGATTAGAGACCTTTTTATGTTCTAATTTCTGGTTTGAATTCCTGTTTTTATTTTAATTAATATTGTCCTATTGTTTTTATCACATGATTAGGATTAGCTACCCTTTGCATGTTTATAATCAATTAGTTGATCAGCGACCGTACTGCAATTAGTTGGTGGACCTATAGGATAATTGGGGCTATAATTAGGGCATGACCAAACCATAATTTAGTCTTCCAATCATTCAACCTTTTTGCTCTTTATGCTTTTCCTGAATTTTTTATTCTTGCATGACCAAACAAGGGTTAGTTTAGGAAAAAGAATATTAATCACGAATATTAACATTGGTTCTGGATTTGGAGAAAGAGGAGAAAGCGCCCATTTTTGGGCAAATTGTTTTAACCATTGGTGATGCTGTGATTGAGGTTCACCGGGGAAAGGTAACTTTAAGGAATGGTAAAGAAGATGATGTTATTAAAGCTTTAAATTCCAATAAAATTTTCTCTTCTTTAACTTCTCCTTATTTTGATGATGTGGTTGAAACTAACATTTTTAGTGAATTAAAGATGCAAGACCTTTTGGAAAAAAGTCTAATTTTGCAGGATCCTAGCATAATGGTGGATGGAGATAAAATAAAAATTTCACCATCCTTTGAAGTTCATCCACCACGTGGAAAAAGAAAGAACAATGTGAACCACATGGTTAGAAAGTTAAGAAGGTGTACTGCGTTAGATGTAAAATTTGCTCTTGGAGAACCCCCTGATTAAGCACCAACTATAGTCAGGCTCACGACGTTAAACAAGCGCTTCGCAGGAGGCAATCTGTGTTTTATTTTCAGTTATTTTTACTTTTAATTTGTTTCATTTTTTTTAGGAATAAGCTCAAACTACAAGCTCTCTCAGGAAAGTCACTATTACTCTCTCATTTATTTATTTTTGTGCCAATTTGATATTTTGCATTGAGGGCCATGTTTTATGCTAGTGTGGGGGAGGATAGTTTAACTTTGTCAATTCATCTCTATTAATGCATATACCCACTACATATGTTGATAGCATTTTTTCTGGCTAGTTTTGGATAAAGAAACTGAAAAAAAAATAGAGATTTTGCCTTTAGGGGATCCCATAATTAATTTACTTGACAGACTTGTGCTTAATTGTAACTGTGATGATGTCCTTAGGAAGCTGATAATTAGCATTTGTCCCTGTTGAGTACTTTTTGTGAACTAGCTTCTAAATGTGAGATCTAAGCCTTCATAAGGGGATTGATACTAAATCATATATTTTTACCCCTTCTCTTTGTATGAGTGTGTTTCCCAATTTGCTACATTCTAGAATTTGTCTTTTGACCATTTCAAGGCGAAAATTGTTTTGCATCATGTAAAAAGATTTGGGGAATTTAGGTATTTTTCTGGCCTCAGAGTTGTTTATTGAATTTATCCATTATTTGCCCTCTTTGAGCCTATTTGTTATATTTTTTTTTTGGTACCCAGATATAATTTTTTTTTTGTGGTAACCATTTGAAATTAAATTTGGAGCAACTATTGAAAGTTACAATTTTGTCCTGTATTTCAAGTGTCTATCTCATCGGGACATAAAAACAAAAAAAGGAGTGGCTAATGTGGTTACAAGTACCTTTTCCTCCTAAGAAAAATATAGAAAAATGAAAAGTTGAAAAAAAAAGAGAACAAAGGAAAGCAAGAAGGAGGAAAAGACACATCAAAAGAATGAAAGAGCCAAAGGGCAAATCCAAAAAAAAAAAGTCTTCTCAAGAGCAAAAAGCAAATCAAAAAGAGCTGACTCAATAGAAAAAGAGTGAAGAAGGAAGTGAAGCTAATTTGGAGTTTGGGCAAAAATTGTAAAATAGATAGGAGCTCCATATTTTGTTTCAAATGTTACTATTTATTTCTTTTTTTTTTTAGCCCTTTGATTATCTCTTTCTTCTTATTTCCTACCCTGCTCGACTAAACCTTGGCCCCATTACAACCCATGAAACCCCATCTTTTGCATGCATGTGAACTATTTAGTGGAGATTTGGTCAAATTACAAACATATGGTAATGTGCATTTTGTTGAAACTTGAGTGTATATTTCTCTAGTCCCTAAAACACTTAGAGAGATTGTGAGCGAGTGCCTTTGTTCACAGAAATGTATTCTTCAGGGACATGAGCCTCTAATTGGGCAACCTTTTGACACCTCATATGTGTTATATTGTCTATTGTCTGTCATTGTGCTTCTAATTGTGGATCTCTTATTTGGCTGCCTCTATTTGTTTGAAAAATTTGGTTGAGCCAGAAAATTTGCTTGAGGACAAGCAAAAGTTAAGTGTGGGGGAGTTGATAAACTCTAATTTAGTGCATTTTTAGAGACAATTTTGGATTATTTTTTAGAGCAATTATATATGATTATATAAATTACTAATTTGATTTGCTCTATTTTTGAAGGAAAGATGAAAAATGCATACAAATATATATATATATATATATATATATATATATATATATATATATATATATATATATATATATATATATATATATATATATATCACGTAAGTTAAAGAAAGAAAGAATGGTGATGGAGCACATGACTTGAAGAAAAAGAAATGCAAGCCCAATTAAATTAGGTTACAAGCTACATTATAAAAGAAAGGCAATTCACATCACCAGGGGATGGAACGAATAGAATAGAAAATAAAAAACACGTACATAACAAATAGAGGCCGCACACCAGCCGCACAGGAGGAGAAGAAAATTAGGAAAAGGACGCGAACAGTAACGCGGAGAGTAGAGGAAAGGAGTTTTGGGTACCCGTTCTTGACACTGTGAGAGAGCTCTGGAGCAGAAAAATGAGACGAAATTTACAGGATCAGAAATTTCTCTATTCCGGGTTATTTTTATCTGTGTAATTTATGACTCCTAATTTTATTTTATTGTTCTCGAACACTATGGATAGCTAAATCCTCTTATAGGGTCTTAGGTGGATCTTGCATGATTAAAGACCTTTTTATGTTCTAATTTCTGGTTTGAATTCCAGTTTTTATTTTAATTAATATTGTCCTATTGTTTTTATCACATGATTAGGATTAGCTACCATTTGCATGTTTATAATCAATTAGTTGATCAGCGATCGTACTGCAATTAGTTGGTGGACCTATAGGATAATTGGGGTTATAATTAGGGCATGACCAAACCATAATTTAGTCTTCCAATCATTCAACCTTTTTGCTCTTTATGCTTTTCCTGAATTTAAATTCTTGCATGACCAAACAAGGGTTAGTTTAGGAAAAAGAATATTAATCACGAATGACCAAACGGATTAATAGTTTTAGTAAAGGGATTGGCAATTAAATAAAATAAAGGAATTCGGGTAGAGTTAGACATATGGGAATCAAAGCTTGCAAGTGAAACCGTGACCCTAGGCCTCTCCTCATCGATTAAATCTAGTATTTTAATTATTGTTATTTATTTCTTTACAATTCAAATATTTGCTCGTCTAAATAATAAATAAGCTCGATTAGTTTGGTACTTGCTAATTAATCTCTGTGGACACGATAATCTTTTATACTACTTCTGCGGTAGAGTACACTTGCTCTAAGTGTGTTTTTAACGCAACAAAGATAACCCTTCCAATGTCACCAAGGACACACCAATGGTCGAAGAAACAAATCCCAACATTGGCACCAATGAAACTGAAAAGGAAGTTTCTGACCATGTCTAAGAAAATGAAGGTCATCATATGGACATTGACGAAGGTCGAATTGCTAGTAATGTCGAAGCAACCTTGCCCCCATCTCCGCACTTGGACGGAAAGGAAACAGAAGGGGAAAAACAACAAATGGATGTCGAAGTAAGCGAGGATGACGATGACAACAATAATGGTGAAGAGGAAGAGGAAGAAGATGAAGAACTATCTGAACACGAAGATGAATCTTCAAAGGACAACAGCCCTCCAAGGATTGTGCCTTCGACAGGCACTAGCTTGAGCCAACAAGAATTTTCAGAATTAAAGAGCAAAGATCCTCTTAAGGCTCTCAAGCTATTGATGAGTGGTAGGTCTTCGAATGAGACTAAGCAAAGCACTTCGACTGCTTCTGGCGGTGGCCACTCTGAGAGTTCACAAGAAGATCTAGTCAATAAACTTCAAATAATGCTCTTTGAAGTGGATTTATTTAAAGCTATTGAGGACGATCACATGATCACATTCAAGATCAAGGCCTTAATTAACAAGCTCAACACTCCTGCCTCCAACAAATCTCTCATAGGTTTCATTGTTGAATTTGAACCTCTTCTGGAAGCAATTTCCAAAGAGATCAAGAGGAAAAAAGAGATTGCTGCAAATAAAGAGCGCGAGGCTAAACTTCAACAGGAAGAATGGGCTGCAGTCGAAGCGTCAGATGCTAAAATTTCGTCACTGGAACTCCAAGCAACAAATGATGCTAAAGAAATAGCTGACTGTGATGTTAACATCTCAAAGTACCAGGAGCAAATCAAAAACTTGCAGTCGAAGATTAGGGCAGAAGAGAAAAAGAAGGCCTCTATTCAAAAGAGAACTCCCGATTCTTTGGAAGTTGCACTTCGATCTGAAGTAACTCTGGCTATTAAGCACCCAGAAAGGGCCAATAAACATGAGGCAGCAGTTCAGTGATTGGTCGAAGACGAAACCCTCATTGCTGCCAGATTGGATCATGCTAAGATTTTTCTTGAGAAACTTAAAGCTAATTTTGTAATTTAAATTTCAGCTTTCCTTGTTTCTAAAATTGTTTGTCCAACTTTGTATTTCGACAATATTTTTTGGCATCTAACTTTCGACATGCCATATTTAAATTTCTTCGTTATTTCTTAGCCTTGCATTATTCTAAATTCCTGCAATATTGGCTTATATTTCTTCAAATACTTGCCATTTATTCGCAAAATTCGACTACCAGCGCCTAATTCTTCGACTTCATAGGCACCATTAGAAAAAACTTGCGTAATTCGAAATGGTCCTTCCCAATTTGGTGACCATTTGCCTAAGACTATATCTTTTTTATCCATAGGCAAAATAACTTTCCAAACTATGTCTCCCAAGGCAAACGTTTTCAACTTAACCCTTCTATTGTAGGCTTTGGCTATTCTCTCTTTTTGCCTTGTAAGGACATTTAATGCAGCTAATCTTTTTTCATCTAGATCAATTAATTCATCTAACATCATATTCCAATAATAATCAGATGGAATCTCATATTGCCTTTGAATCCTAGCTGATTGTAGATGAATTTCAACTGGCAACACTGCATCATGCCCAAACGTAAGTCTAAATGGAGTAGCATTAATAGACTCTCTAGGGGAATTTCGACAAGCCCATAAAACTTGGTCAAGAGTCTTGTGCCAATTTCTTGGTTTTTGTCCAATATGTTTTTTTATCAAATTAATGATGATTTTATTGGCTGCTTCTACTTGACCATTGGCTTGTGCATAATATGGTGTTGAACTTAATAACTTAAAACCTGTTTCAGAGGCAAATTCCAAGATCTTTCGACCAGTAAAAATTGAGCCTTGATCTGTGGTAATGGTTTCTGGAATCCCAAACCTATATAGAATATGATTTTGAATAAAATTCATAACTGCCTCTTGGTCAACATTGGCTAAGGGGATAGCTTCGACCCACTTGGTAAAGTAATCTATGCCAACTAATATATAATGGTGTCCTTTCGACGAAGTTGGTCTAATCTCACCAATTATGTCTAAAGCCCAACCTCTGAATGGCCAAGGTTTAATTATTGAATGCAATTCACTTGCGGGCACATGTTGAACTCCTGCGTGCCTTTGGCATTCTTGACAACCCTTAGCAAACTCTATATAGTCTTTCAGCATAGTTGACCAATACACACCTTGTCGAAACAAAAGCCATTTCATCTTGTGACCTGCTTGATGTGAGACCTGCTTGATGTGAGCCACAAGCACCACTATGAGTATTGGATATTGCCAAATAAGCTTCGTTTTCACTTAGGCATTTAAGCAAAACTCCTTCAGGAGTCTTTTTGAACAATTCGTTTCCAACAATCGTGTAGCTTAAGGCTCTATACTTGGTTTTTCGACTAGTTGCTCCTGTTGGATTTTCCAAGTATTCGACAATTTGTTTTCGCCAATCATCATTCGACATATTGTCAATGGCAAAATTTTCAAAAATTTCAAAATTTTCAATTTCAGTTGGAGGTGACACCACTTCTGACTTGTCTGCCCCCCCCCAAGTTTTGGCATTGACAATTGTGTGTTGGAACTATTTGTCGAAAAGAGCTTCTCTTTTATTGCTATCAACTCTTGCAATTTTTCTTTAGAAACTCTGTAGCCTAAAGCAATCTGTGCCAACTCATTTTCCTCTTGGTTATCAATTCTAGGCACGTGTCTAATGTCAACATGAGTGAAACGTTTTAACATTGCATTGGCAGTAATAAAGTACTTTATTAAGTGTTCTTTGATGCACTTGTAATCTTTTGTTAATTGTTTCACAACTAGTTCAAAGTCACCTCTAATTTCGACGACTTTTACCCCCAACTCTAGCAGCATTTCAAGTCCAGCTATCAAGGCTTCATATTCAGCCTCATTATTGGAGCAATTTCCTTCGATTTTAAACTTAACTTTTGTTGGTATCTTTGTTGGAGATATTATGAGTACCCCCAATTCCTGTACCATTTTTATGGCTTGGCCCATCGAAGTACAACTTCCAGAGTTGAACATCCACAAAGCTTAACGTTGCTTCGACCAAAGAGTGGTCTACAATGAAGTCAGCAACAACCTGGCCTTTAACAGCTTTCAAAGGCTGGTACGTGAGCGAATATTCAGATAAGGCTAAAGCCCATTTTCCAATTCAACTATGTAAAATTGGTTTTGGCAGCATATGTTTAATTATATCATAATGCGAATAAACATACACATCAACAGGCTTTATGTATTGCTTCAATTTTGTACATGAAAAATACAAACATAGGCATAGTTTCTCAATTGGATGATATCTCGTTTCTGCATCATTCAATAGTCTACTAAGATAATAAATGGCTCTTTCGACACCATTTTCATCCTCTTGTGCTAACAGACTACCTATTGTCATCTCTGACGCTGCTATGTACAATTTCAATACCCTATTCCTCATAGGGGAAGCAACGTAGGTGGTTTAATCAAGTAAGACTTTATCTCGTCGAAGGCTTTCTGATGTTCTGGATCCCATCTGAACACATCCTCCTTTTTCAGTCGAAGTAATGGCGAAAATACTCGTGTCTTGCCACTTAAGTTTGAAATAAACCTTCTCAGGAAGTTAATCTTTCCTAGTAAAGATTGTAACTCTTTCTTTGTCGAAGGGGCCTTCGTTTCCAAGATCGCTTTCGTCTTGTTTTGATGGATCTCAATGCCTTTTTTGTGCACAACAAAACCTAAGAAATCACCTGCACGAACACAAAAGGCACATTTGATTGGATTCATTTTCAATCCATATTTTTTCATTCTTTCGAATGATTGTCGAAGGTGGTCTAAATGACCACTTTCTGTTGAAGACTTAACAACAATGTCGTCTATGTATACTTGCATAAAATCTTCTATAAAATCATGAAACATAGAATTCATTGCCCTTTGGTATGTTGCACCAGGATTTTTTAGGCCAAAAGGCATTACTAACCATTCATAAACGCCTAAAGCCCCAGGGCAACGAAATGCTGTTTTCGATACATCTTCTTCAGCAATATAGATTTGATTATAACCTGAGTACCCATCAAGCATACTTAGATAATCAAACCCTGCTGCTGAGTCGACCAGCATTTCTGCCACTGGCATGGGATTTCATCCTTTGGCGTAGCACTGTTTAATTAAGTCTCTAAAATCTATGCAAACTGTAAGAGTGCCATTTTTCTTAATTACAAGAACTATATTAGCTAACCAATCAACATACCTTGCAGTTCTGATGAACCTGCTCCTGAGTATCCTTTCGATCTCTTCTTTGATCTTTGATAAGATTTGTGGTGCAAACCTTCTGGGTGTTTGTTTCACAGGTTTCTTATCTGGTCGAATTGGCAGTTTTAATTCTACTACCTCTCGACTCAGACCAGGCATTTCATTATAATCCCATGCGAAGCAATCTTTGTACTCCTTTAAGAGCTCTATTGTTCGGTCTCTCAAACTTTTGTCGATTTTAGCACTAATAAACGTTGGCCTCTTTATAGAGGCATCTCCCAAGTCAATTTCTTCCAAGGGATCTTGTGCTTGAATTCTCTTGGTCGAACCCATTGGGTCTTTTTCAAATCCCAAATGCTCGTCATCATAGATACAGTCTAGCCTTGGGTCTTCGACCATATTTTCTTTATCATCATGTCTAATGGTTTCACCTACCATTTTTTGTTGCATTTCGGCTTCTAGAGCCGCATTTTGCTTGTTCTCGGCCACATAGGCCGTAATCCTTTCCCATGCACTAGGTTGAGACATTACTAATTTTTGAGGGTCCATCCCACCCAGTAGGTTTGCTGTAACCTTTTGGGTAGCTTGTTTCACCAATTACCTCCCTTTCCCAAATAAATTCATTAGTAGGGTGAAGGTCTAGTGAAGCATAAACATTGTCTTGGGGTACATAGGCACTGTCAGAAGGTGTACATGGCGCAATGTTTACCAGTTGCTTGTCGAAGGTCTTCTTTGTGATGTGATCTACTTCTGCTAAAAAGTAGCTTTGATCACCTTCCACATTTTCTACCAGTCCATCTTCTCTCCAAATCGAGATTCTTTGGTGTAGGGTCGAAGGAACTGCTCCTACTCCATGTATCCATTCCCTGCCAAGCAGTAAGTTGAAATTTTCCCTGGTTGGAATAACCATGAACAATGTTAACCTCTTAACGCTGCCAACAACAAGTTCGACCTCAATTGCTCCTAGTGAATAACCAGATTTGCCTTCGTAGTTAGTGAGCACTACATTGTGTGGCCTTAAATCTGTGTCAGACTTGCCAGTCTTTGTGAGCATACCTTGGGGCATTAAGTTAACTGCAGCACCTTCATCGACTAGCACCTTGTTGACACCCACATTGTTGACCTTGGCTTGAATGAATAATGGTTTAAGGTGGTATTTCATCCCCCCATCTGGCCTTTCAAAGACAGCACTCTTCTCTTCAATGCAGCCATTGTTCAGAACATAGTAGCATATTGGCTTATGCTTAGCCATGTCTTCATCGAAGTCTTCTTCGACTTCATTTACTTCCGAAACCACGTCGAACTCTATTGGGAGAATGGAGACTATGTTGCATATCACGTCCAAGTCAGGTTCTGAATCAGTGAAACCAGAACCCATTTCCTCATCAAAATTGAGGCCTTCTTTTGGATCAAGACCTTCCTTAATAATCGACAGTGGAGGACATATTCTCGCCGTTGCAGGCTTCCTGGGAATTTTGACAAAAGAGGCTACTTGCTTACCCTTGCTTTTGTTGGAGTTCTCACCCTTTCCTGCAGCAGTAGTAGTTTTCTTTTGGCGTTGATACCTACGCCATTGTGTTCTTGTCATCGGATTCTTTCCCTTGTAGTTATTTTTGTAGGCATACTTATTCGACCCAGTTGCCTTGGTCTGTTTTGCAGTGCTTGTACTTCCTTTGACCGTAGTTGAATGATGACCTGTGTCTTTGCCACCAGAATACACCCACCTCTCGACAGGTGACTTAGTTGGTGGCACAAAGGTCTTGATTTGCACCTTTTGAGGATTCTTGGTCGAAGTTACCTTATATGGTATTCCTCTGTTGTTGAAGCTGAATTTTGGCCTTTTGTCGACCCACTTGGCTTTCCTCTTCCATTGAGGTTTGAATCCTTCTAGGTTCTTTGCAGCCTTCTTGTCGAACACGGAGCTGCACCTTGGACACATCATGACCTCAGTGTTGTTAATTTTGCAACGGTTAAGGAAGTCGACCAATTCTTCTTCAGCTTTGGGGTAAACCACTTGCATTTTCTCGTTGTACTGGTCCTCAGTGACCATTTCGACGTTGTCCATTGAACGTTCAATTGTTCCTTTCATGTCAACATCTGCAGCAGTAAACTCAATAGCTTCCACCACATTGATTTCGACTGGTTCAGCATACATAGCATCTGCTACTGGCAGAGGATCAGTGTCAATCTTCATTGGAGGCTTAGACCTATCTCCAAATTTCAGCCTTCCTTCATTCAGTGCTTTTTGGACCAAAACCCTGAAAAGAACACAACGAGATGTATTATGGCCTAAAAAGTTATGATACTTGCAATGACCTCTTTTCTTTTGTTGCTCTAATGGTGGTATCTTTAGGCCCTTAGGCACTATAATTTGACCATCATTAACTAAAAGATCAAATATTTGATAACATTTAGTAACATCAAATGTATACGTTTTTGGAACAAATCTATCATTTTTAGGTTCGACAGGATATTTCCCATATGAAGGCTTCAATAATTTACAAGTATAAGGAGGTCCAGGTTTTAGTTCAGCCATATTGACCTCTTCTTCGACATCCTCGTAAGAGACATCAAATTCTTGGTCGCTGTCACTAGTTTCGACGTATGAAACCTTTTCTTTTTTATTAAACCTACTGGTTCTAGCCTTTTCAGCTTTTAGCCTTTCGACTTGTCGAACCCTATCAGCCAATTGGGCCATATCTCTTAAGTGCGATGTGTCTAACTTCTTTCTGATAGAATAGTCGAGGCCACCAGCAACCATTTCGACTAACTCATGTTCAGGCACCTGTGTAAAGCACCTTGCCTTGAGAAGTCTGAATCTATTGAGATAGTCATCAATAGACTCTCCCACTTGGCGTCGAAAGCTAGCCAATTCTTTAAGACTAATCTTCGACTGGCCCATGTAGAACTGTTCATGAAATGCTTTCTCCAATTGCCCCCAGTTAAATATGGAATGTAGGGGGTAAAGTTGTACACCAAGTGAAAGCATTTTTTGTAAGGGAATTTGGGAAGTATTTGAACCTCAAATTCTCATTATGTGCTATGTCACCAGCCTCAGTTAAATAACGGGCAACGTGTTCGACAGTGGATTCGCTAGTTTCCCCTGCGAATTTTGTGAACTTGGGAATTTTCCAACCTCTAGGCAACTCAGTTTGCAACACATAATCTGACAAGGGTGAAACAAAATTAGGCCTATGCAGGCCCAAATTGAAGCCATTCTGGGCTAAAATGGTTTCGACGAGATTAGCCAAGTTATTTTGGGGTCCAAAATTGTTTTGCTGAACTTGTCTAACCACCTCATCAGCATTCTGGCCTTTGTTGATCAACACAACCTCAGGGTTTACTTCGACTTCCCTTCTTGGAGGTGGTTCGACAGCAATTTGCTGTCCTTGACCCACAAGGTTTTCGACAGGCCTTATATTTTGAATTTGAGGCACTTGCTGGTTTTGCTATGGTGGGGTGCCAAAGAAATCTGCTATTCTCCCCATTTGATTAGCCAACATCTGGTAACTATGGTTTGTGTTTTGCATTAAGGGGTTGAACATCGTACCAATTTGTTGGGTCAGCATATTGACCATGTCATGGTTACTCTCATCCATTTGTTGCCTTAAAGCCAGCAACAATGATGTGGTTAAGGCAGGTTGAGCATTTCGACCAAAAATGCTCTCTGGTGAACCATGGAGAGGGGAAAACGTTGGGACTGTAGTGTCTGCATAAGTAGACATACTTGTTTGAAGGCCTGCCATCATGGCTGTTGGCATGCCATATGGGTAACCCCTAAACTGAGAGATATTTGGAAACCTTGTATCGAAAGTATTTCCAACTAAGGGATTAGCCATTAGAGGGTTGGTCGAAGACCCTAATATCAATGACTGTGTTAGTGCCGCTGTAGTCGACACTGTTACAAGAGCGGTTACCCCTGCTATTGTCGAAGAGGGCATAGGAGTAGTTGCTCCTGTGACATTTGCAACATTAGCGCCGCTTGTTCTTGTGAATTCTGTGGATTCTGTGCATTAGACGTCGAAGCGTCGTTCGAACCAGAACGTGCCATCTCTGAAAGATGTTTTCCACTCCTTAAATGCATACACCCAACAAATCACAAGTTTATGTTTCAAGAACCAAATCGGAAATTGTTTCAAATGATTCTGAAACTTAGCACAAAGGGTCCCACTGGGCGTGCCAATTTGTTTACCGTGAATTTTGGTAAACTCGTTGGTTTAGAATTTGTTACTTGCGAGATCAACCTGTAAATCTTAGGACATTTGTGCTATAGTTTTTCCAGAAAAAGTTATGAATGTTCTTGATGTTATTTGTAATAACTGACAATTTTAAAGTTGTTGAAACTGTCGAATTGCCTTACGTATCTTTTGAATTCGATCAAGTGCAGAAAACAAGTAAATTGCAGAAATATTTAAGGAAACATGACTAGATTGCATTGAAATAAAAGAAATTGGTACACAATATCATACATCTGGTTTTTGTAACTCATGTTTCTCTGTAACTTGGAATTCTGAGCGTGAGAAATATGTATGAGAGTTTGTGACCCTTTTTTCTCTATGAGAAACTACTATATATACTATGCAGAGATTGTAACTGCCTACAACGGTTATATATAACTGTACACAGGGATTTAAAAACAACAACTGTCGTATCTTTCGATGACGTAACTGCTACAATCTTCGACAACAACAGTCGTATCCTTCGACAACGTAACTGCCACGTTCTTCGACAATGCTGCTTTAGCCCTGATCTGTTATTGGATTTTTATTCCCCTTTCTGTCGAAGTATTGCCTTCAAGGCCTCAATTTCACCGTCTTTGTGAAGTAGTCTAAAGTCGAAGATCGCCTTTGAATTACCATCCCAATGTCGAAAATCAACATTTCTATTTTAAAGTG
>JAZGSX010000146.1:0-25000 GCA_039519185.1 Astragalus membranaceus
ATCCGTCAGCAATTGGAGGGGGTCCATAGGGTCCATGGTATTGTGGAGCATGCGATGACGATCGTCCTCTAGGCCGCTCTGAATAGTTTCTTCTTGGTCGACTGATGGCACGGGAGACATCTCTAATCTCCCCGTTGCGGTAGTCATTAAACTCCTCATACGAGTCCCACGACCTGCCTCTTGATCGGCGGGATCCTGAGGACTCGTTGGACGAGTATCTTGTTGGCGACCTGCCTGACTCCGGTCGGTAGCTCGAGTCAGCATAGTCGTAATCTTCCACAGGGGAACGACGGTGGCGTCTTCCTCGATGAGGGGGCGACCTGTGGACGATCGCCCTTCTTGAAGGATTGCGTTGGGATACGCTTCGACGAGGAGGAACTTCTCTTGGTGGCGGCGAACGATGTGGTCGAGATGGTTGACCTTGACGACCGTTATCCGCACGCGGGCGGATCGAGATCGACCCTCTCTCATAGCGATCGATCAGCTCATCTCGATCAGCAATCACTTGATTCTTTCTCTCCAAAATTTGCATGAGTGCTTGGGTCACATGCTCTGGCAATGTTGGGATTCCAGCTTCGGCCAGCTCGGCCGGTAGTTGTTGGACCGGTTGAATGACTAGCCCGCGGCCACCCTGCACCGAGGGTTCATGGCGAGGCTCGCCTTGTGATTCATGAACTGACACAGGCACGCCCTCTGGGGTCTGTTAAGGTCGGTCTTGTCCAGAGGGGTTGAGCCTGGAAGAAGCGCGTTTCTGACGTGGCGGCATGGTTTGATGTGGAATAGCACTCGGGCCTCCCACTGTGGTCGCCAATGATCGTACCTGACCAATACGATGAGTTGCTGCTGTCTGATGATGTTGCTCGGTCGTTGGGATGAAGGACCGAGCTCTGGGCCGCACGCGAGTGGTACCTGCAAAGGCACTCCAATGCTCAAGTCAGAGGTGCTTCAACGGGCAGGGTCACAAGGTGAGTAAAAAAGTACCTGAAGCCATATACTAGTGTGGTATATATAGTGTTGACTGCGCAGCTATTTTTGTAACATCCCCTAATTAGCTAATTTGATTTATTTAAATTAGCAAAGAGATTAAGGTGAATTATTAGCTAAATGGAAAATTTAGCACAAGAGGTTATCCTATTATGTGATGTAGAAATAAATAAAAAAACTATATTAATGCATAGTTAAAAATATTATGGTAAGTTAATAGGATTTGACTAAGCTCATTAGATTAGGCCATGTCATAATATATGAAGTGAACAATTTGCTGAAGGGTATAGTGGTCTTTACACATAATTAAAGGAGGGGCAATTCTGTCATTCCCTATTTAAGTGACCAGCTGAAAAGTTTCCCCCTTACCCCTCTCATTGTTGAGATTCAGAAAAACTGAAGTGAGGAACCAGAGATAGAAAGGAGGAGAAGTCGAGAGAGAGAGGGTGGAGGAGAAGAGAGAAGCCAACCCAAACCTTCATGCATGTGGAAACTAATTACACCAATCTTCACCATTTCTCATCCTCTTTCCATTGATACAAATTTCAGTATCCTTTCCTCCCTCTAGCTCAAATCTTAAATTCGAAATTATAGCTCCAAAGTTCTCAAATCTGGAAATCCTTACATGCATGTCACTTTGAAGAACATTAGAGCTAGCCTAGGCCCTTAGAAGTCCCAAAGTTTGGTTCTGGAAACTCAATCATAAGCGGATTGTTGAGTGGAATGGTTGAAGGAAAGGTACAGTAGCTAAGATTCACTTGGGTTACTGTCCAAACACTTTCGGCTGACGGAATTCGCTAGAGGAGCGGTGGGAGAGTTCGTGTGTTCTTGGTTCGCTAGCATCCGTCAAAGTCTCGGTAGTTGCGTGATTCTCATCACGTTAGGTGAGTTCTATAACTCGCTTAGGGAATGCATGTGTTTTATGAGTCTCCACCTTTTTGAAAACCGTTTTACCGAAAAGATTGTGATTTAAAATGTGAAGTTACTTGATTGATTGTTTGGATTGATTTGGGATTGCTATAATATACTGTTTTCAATGCATGTTTAAGTTTGGGTCTCGATCGGAAGAGAAATGAGAATCGGAATGGAACGGATTTACTCATGAAAAACCTATTTTCTGGAAAACTGATAGAGACGCACGGATCGTGTGCCTACGAGCACGGGTCGTGCGCCCCCATCTGATACGACAAGAACTAGATTTTTAAACACGCACGGATCGTGCACCTAGTCGCACGGGTCGTGCGAATGTTTCTGGAACTCTTTACAATTTTAGTGAATAACGCCCGGATCGTGCGCTTGGTCGCACGGGTCGTGCGTATTCTTCTGGAAATCCTCTACGAATTGTTCAATGACACACGGGTCGTGCGCCTATACGCACGAGTCGTGTGAGATTTTCTGACCTCCAATTTCAAAGTACCTTTATTCCATTCCGAATGATTCCAATCCTCTTCTAATCCATTCCCCATGGTTCCCCAACAAAGTAAAGATTGATATCATGGAGTTAATCATGTTTGATAGAACACTTGTGTGTTATGCATGTGACGAAAACCATACTTAGAGAACGCGTGAGAAAACAAGTCAAGAAATGTTAACGGACCTTGAGTCCAATCATGTTACTAACGAACTTCAAGTTCATCATTTCATGCAAGCTAATTGATTGTAAGTCTAGAAAGACATAAAAACTCTCAATTCATGTAAACACAAATCAAGTTACTTTCCCTCGGGGAAAGGTAGATGGTATACCTTGTGTATATCGAGGATGACGATCCTCCAGTTATTAGTGTAACAGCCCAATTAATTGAGTTAATTAGTTGGTTAAGTGATTTAATTATTTAATTGATTCAACTGTGTCAGTAATTAATTTATGTAGTTAAATATCTAGGATTTGTGTTTTGTGAAAAAATAAGTGAAATAATAAAATATATGTATGCTTGTGTATGTGAGCTTTATTAGGAATTGGAACGAATACAAATAAGAGGATTAGAGGAGAGGGCCTTGTGTGGGTTAAAAATAATAAAATTAGAGGTGTTAGTGTTAAGCCCTTGATTAATTCGAATTAGCCCAAGAAGAAGCCCAAGCCCGTTAGCTGAGACATTAGGTGCTGGGGTTAGGGGTTTTGCACCTCCAGCTTGTGAGAAAGAAAGAAAAACGTAAAAGAAAGAAAAGAAAGAAGAAGAGAATCGCAAAAGTGAGAAGAGAGAAGAGAGAAAGAGAAACTTGCGCACAAGGGAGAGGAGAAGGAGAAGGGGATTCGCAAATCAAGAGGAAAAGAAGAGCTGTTGCTGTGGTTTTGTTGGTGACTCCGTAGGAAGGACCTCGTCTTCGGTGTAATCAAGGTAAGGGTGGGTTTAACGGTTATAATGGGCTATGATGGTGGTTTATGGGTAGTTAGGTGTTGTGTATTTGCATGATTAAAGTGGATATGAAATTGAGTGATTGAGATGTGGATTATTGTGTGATTGAAATGTATGTTGAGTTGATGCCCTATATGTGTTTGTTAAAATGTGCAAGAGTTATGAGATGTGTGTAAGATTTGTATTGTATGCCAAATAATTAATAAAATGTGTAATTGAAGATATGAGAGTGAATTTGAGGTGTTTGAAATAATTATTGAATGATTGAGCATATGAAATTTGGAAGAAAATTGAGTTTGAAGGACCCTAGGCACCTTAGGCGCCATTGTTGTTGTCAATCTGTGCTTTGTTGCTACTGTCTGGGCGTTCTGTTGCCATTTCTGCCAAATTGCGCCTCACTTGCGCCTAAGTCACGCTTCAAGCGCAAGTTACTGGGCATTTTCTGCCATTTCGCGCTCCACTTGCGCCTGAGTCGCGCTCCACGCGCGAAGCACCAGAATCTTCTGCTGTTCCGAGTCGTTTTCAGCACGTGTCTCGGTTTTGTCCCAAATTTGTTTTTGACATAACTTTTGACTCGGTTATCAAAATTTGACGGTTCAAAATGCGTTTCGAAGCTAATTTCAGTGTCTATCCAAATGTTCTGGTTTTATGCAAAAATGTATTATTTTACTGGTGGTTCTGGGCTGAGGTGTTCAAGTGTCTAAATTTCAATTTTTTATTTAAATCCTAAATTGGCCTAATTGAAATTGGTGTTGGTGTGAGTGGTGGGTGAGTTGGTGAGTATATTATGGTGTGAGTGATGAGCTGAAATATTTATTGGTGAGAAACTACGAGGTAGCTGTGATGCTACAACACGAGATAGTTGTTAACGTGGTATAGTATTTGTACGTGCTTTGTTGTGGTTATGTTACGAGGTAGCTTTGATGCTACAACACGAGATAGTTGTTAATGTAGTATAGTATTTGTTACGTGCTTTGTTGTGGTTATGTGACGGGGTAGATGTGATGCTACAACACGTGGTATTTTTATGAAATGATTTATAACGGGATATGGTGATATAGTATTTATTAATTGAATGCTTTGAGTTGGTGTAATTGGTGCATGAGTCATGAGTCGCATTGTCATATGCATTCTTACGAGGTAGCTGTGATGCTACAACACGAGGTTTATTACGAGTTGCGCCCGTCGTGGCCTTTACGAGATCGGTACCGCATGCATATGCCGGGAGGGGTTGCATTTCATACATTCCTTCATGGTCCATGTGTACATAACTATTGTGGTTGGCGTTTTATGTCTGATAGAGATATGAATCTTGTGCCGTTGTGTGATATGGTATATACGTGTTTGCCGTGTTGTGCCTGCTGCTTATGTACTGCTGTCATGTGCTTATTATTTCTGTTAAACTCACCCCTTCTGCTTGAAATGTTGCTCTATTGTGGCAACGCTGCAGGTAACCGCGAGTGAAGGTCTTGCTGCCTTCTGTGATAGCTATTGGGATGTCTGTCGAGTCGCTCTCTGATACGGTAGCACCTAGGGGGACGTAGTTGAAGCTTGTTAGTTGTTAATTAACTGTTTAATGACTATGTTGAGAAATATGAGATGTGTTGGAGAGGCTTAGTGAGTTATTATCTTAATTCCGCTGTGACGTGTTGATTTATGAGGTTTAATTTTTTAAGACGGTGGTTTGTTGCACAAACTTTAATAACTGCAAACGATGAGTTTCTTATGACAATGTGGCATTTCTTTTCTTTCAAATAAATTAATATTTTTAAAAAGGAAATTACTCTGATAACGACGTGTAAATTGAGGGGTAGAAAAGGGGTGTTACAATTAGCATACCCAGTTGAGGGGAGTCATGAATCCAAAGCTAGGACCCTAGCATTATTCGGATAGAATTCCGGATTGGGGTTTCCGTAGATATTGGGCAATCAAGATTGTCTAGCATTATATCTCAGGGTGTGCTAAGTTCATGTTAAAAATTATGATCCGTAGTCGCTTATTAGGGCTACATCAGGAAAGATCAGAAATGTAACAAGTAGTCGCTTATTAGGGCTACAAGTTACGAGTAAACATAATGAATTCACGTGGTCGCTTATCCGGACCACGAGTTTAAAGCAAGGCATAATAAACCGTTAGAGTCGGTCAGGGGTCTCGATAGGACTCACTGAGATAATGTTTATCTCACCCTTCATATTTGTGGTTTTTACAGAGAAACAGGGGAAGGCCAAGGCAATAAAGCACGGTTAGCTGGTGTGACTCGAGGAGTCCGGAAGTTTATGTTTCTTGTTTAGGCCCTTGCCCTTTTGTAGTACTTTTGTTATCGGTTGTATAACTATCATGTATAAGTTATAAATCGTTTCCGCTACTTTATGTTTTGAGTATTGAACACCAGGATCATGTACAAGTCTTAAGTTTTGAAACTTAAGCATTTTCAGGAAGTTTATGAGGTTCAGAGAACCATATGATATGTATTATCAAAAGTTTTAGATGTGTTCAATATTTCAATAACAGGAAGTTACTCAGATGTATGCCATTTAGTGCATTTTGGTGATTCTATATGTTAGAATTCATCGGGGTGTTACAATTTTGGCCGTCGCGCCTATCTCAGAGCTGGCCGCGTCTTGCGGAGCAAGCCAGGTATTGGGCCGCGCTGGGCCTGTTGGGTGAAATTGGGCTTCGAGCCCACTCCGGAACAATATCTAACATTATAATAGCATATATGATAGGCAATATGCTAGAGTTACAACACTATATCAACCGCTTCACAACAACATCAAATTACAAATCCCCAAAATTAACACCAACATCATGAGCAAGTATATGAGATGCAACCCACACCAACGGGTATATGCATGTGGTACCAATCATCACCAATAAAGTAGCCAACAAGGGCAACATCACCTATATGAGCATCACCCTCATCACCTATAGCTCCAAGGCCGAAGCCTTCATCACCAAAAATATAATGCATATGAAATGTATGTGACACCATGAAAAACACACCAAAGTCAATCAACAACAACTGTCATCTATGTGACACAATTAGCACCAACATCAATAAATGGTCATAGACCCATCACCTGTTCACCTTAGCCCATAAAATAGGCACATCACCTGTTATACCATCACCAATAGCACCAATCATCACCAATACACCAACACATATAGGACAGTCTAACAACTTGACCAACGACCACCGACACCAAGGACACCAATAGATTTACAACATCAATGACAACGACAATTTTACCACACCGAGACATCGGCAATTGACAACACCAGGAACAATACCAATTTACAGCAACAACGACAATAGCTTTTAAAAACAGCACTTAAAAACAGTGACAGCAACTGTGATTTTCCATAAAATCAGCAACGTGAAAATGGTGACAACAATAGTGATTTTCCATAAAAACAGCAACATGAAAACAGTGACAGCAACACCAATTTCTTTGGAAAAACCGCAACATTAATTTAGAAAAACAGCAACAATTGTGCTACTGTGACAGCAACATTAATTTAGAAAAACAGCAACAATTGTGCTGTTGTGACAGCAACATTAATTTAGAAAAACAGCAACAATTGTGCTACTGTGACAGCAACATTAATCTAGAAAAACAGCAACAATTGTACTAATGTGACAGAAACTGGCGCCCAGCAACAGGGCGCCAAGTGGAACAATGGCAACAACAGACTTGGCGCCCAGGAGCAGGGCGCCTAAGACAACAACAGCAATATCTGGCTTGGTGCCCAGCAACAGGGCGCCTCGACAGCTTCTGTCTCTGCACTTCGACAGCATCTGTCTCAGCACTTCGACAGCTTCTGTCTCAGCAACTTCGACAGCTTCTGTCTCAGCACTTCGACAGCTTCTGTCTCAGCAACTTTTCAGCAACTTCGACAGCTTCTGTCTCAGCAACTTCGACAGCTTCTGTCTCAGCAACTTCGACAGCTTCTGTCTCGGTGACAACAGACTTGGCGCCCAGCAACAGGGCGCCTGATTCAGCAAGGAACACACAGGGGCAGTGACACAGACATGGCAGGAACAACACTGGGCGCCTAGGGCGCCTTTCTCAGCAACACCGAAACAACACTGGGCGCCTAGGGCGCCATTTCCAGCAACATCAAAACAGTATTGGGCGCCTAGGGCGCCACTTCCTGCAACAACCAAAAACAGTGACAGGGTGCCCAGGGACAGGAACACCAAATTGCACCAAACACCAAACACCAAATTTTCACCATGATCAATCACCAAACACCAAATTGTAATCATCATGAATACATTCAAACTTCTCAAATACACATCAAGCAAAATCAAAAGACAACATAGAGCCTATCCCGCACATAACACCCATCATACACCCTATTATAAGGATAGAACCCACCCTTACCTTAGATTTTGCCGAACACGATATCTCCTTGCACGAAACTCCGAAGAACTACCGCAACCGAGCTCCTTTCCTCTTTCTCCTTGTGCGCCGTCCCCTTCCATTCTCTCTTCTCCTCTTCGCAACTTTCTTTCTTTTCTCTCAAAAATGCGCTAATGACTAAACCCTAGCCAACACTCTCCTTCATGGGCCTAGGCCTTGGGCTCTTGGATCACGGGCCGCCGTCTACTACTCGGCTAATTTCTAAGCACCACTCCCTAATTTAAATAAAACATCATTTTATAAATTATTTTAATACAACTATACTAATAAAATACCTAAATAATTTAATTAAATAACTAATTAAATCATTTGGGCTTTAGAACTCTCCCCCACTTAGAATATTTCGTCCTCGAAATTTACCTAATTCAAACAGCTCGGGATAGGATTCCCGCATCTTGCTCTCCAGCTCCCACGTCATGCTCTCTCCGGCAGCTCCTAGCCAGACTACTTTCACCAACGCAATCTCCTTGCCTCTTAAAACTTTCACCTCATGACCTTCGATCCGTACAGGCATCGTTTCCACCGTGAGATTATCCCGTACCTCCACATCATCCATGCGGATCACATGAGATGGATCCGAAATATACTTCCGAAGTTGCGACACATGAAACACGTCATGCAAATTCGAAAGGTTAGGTGGTAAAGCCACTCTATATGCAACATTTCCGACCCTCTCTGAAATCTGATAGGGACCAATAAAATGAGGAGTGCTCTTCTTCGACTTCAAAGCACGTCCAACACCGGTCACTGGAGTGACTCTCAAAAATACATGCTCACCCGCTTGAAACTCCAAATATTTCCTCCGCTTGTCGTGATAACTCTTTTGTCGACTCTGCGAAGCCTTTATCTTCTCACGAATCAACTTCACTTTTTCAGTTGTCTCTCGAACAATCTCCGGTCCAAGCACCACACTCTCTCCAGACTCATACCAACACAGCGGGGTTCTACACTTCCGACCATACAATGCTTCAAAAGGTGCCATCCATATACTAGAATGGTAACTGTTATTATACGTGAACTCTATTAGTGGAAGGTAGGAATCCCACGAACCTCGTTGTTCTAAAACACAAGCCCTCAGCAAATCTTCTAATGACTGAGTTGTCCTCTCTAATGACCATCTGTCTGAGGATGATATGCCGAACTCAACCTCAACTTAGACCCCAACTTCTCTTGCAAACTCTTCCAGAAATCTGAAGTGAACCTCGGATCTCTATCCGAAACAATACTCTTAGGAACCCCATGAAGCTTCACAATCTCCCGGATATAAATCTCCGCCAACTTCGACACCGGATATGTGATGCTGATAGGAACAAAATGAGACGATTTCGTTAACCTGTCAACAATCACCCAAATTGCATCACACCCTTTCGCAGTATTAGGCAATCCCATCACAAAGTCCATCGAAATGCTATCCCATTTCCACTCTGGAATTTCTAACTGTTGCATCAGTCCAGCAGGCTTTTGATGCTCAACCTTTGACTTCTGGCAAGTCAAACATGCATAAACGAACTGCGCCACATCTCGCTTCATACCAGACCACCAAAACAACTTCTGTAGGTCTTGATACATCTTTGTAGCTCCCGGATGAATACTTAACTTACTTCTGTGACTCTCTTCAAGAATGGCTCTCTTCATGTCTGCATCATCAGGAACGCAAATCCTACCACGGAACCTCAACACACCTTGGGAATCCAACTTGAAATCCTCATTCTCAGGTCGATCACTGTAACACCCCGGTATTTCTATCTACTAAAAATACCCAAGTGCACCATAGTAACACATCAGAGATATATTTCCTGCTTAGACACTGAATATCACTATAAATTTTTCGCTGAATATAACCCAAACAGTCTTATTTACAACAAGACAATATGGTTCTCAGACCATATACCATCAGCAATTATAGTATTCAGTATCATACAAGAAAGCGGAAGAAAGATATACCTTAAATACATAATGTCTTAGTATACAGACAACAGAAGGGAAATAAGCTTAAACATAAAGCTAGGCTATCAGCAACCAGTCCGAGCTCAACCTACTCGTGCCTCTTGGATTTCCGCTGTCCCTGTGTCTCTGTAAATCAACAACAATTAAACAGTGAGATACAATCTCAGTGAGTTCTACCGAGACCCCTACTAACTCTCTCGGCCCAATTATGAAATCGTTTTAATTCAATACGGCATCGGCTGCGCGAACGCTACCCCCGATGGACCGTATAAAACATTTTAACAGATTACCGCTGACGCGAACGAAGAACCCGGTAACCTATTAGTTTAGTACGATACCGCTGACGCGAACGAAGAACCCGGTAAACGTACTACAAACAACATAACACCGCTGACGCGAACGCTGCAAGGCGGTGAACCCCCCCTACCAATAGTACCTTCTCCTATTGGCATGGAGCCTAGGTAAAAGGATCATGACTGCCTCCCCCTAGTATGTTAAATAATGGGTCGTCACCCAACTCGATATACTTTATACGTATATCTACAGTACTATGAACCCACGGTCCTTCAAATCAGACAATCAATGAAACACTTTAATCCACATTTTATAAAATCCAAGTTCACACTCGCACTCTAGTTGACCGCTTTTCGACACAATTTTCCATATCAAAACAATTCATTTTGCCTTAAAAATAGAATATTCAGTTAGGCCTCTGAATAAGCTTTCCAACGCATCTTAGAACACCTCAATCGGGTTCCCGGATCAAAAGTTATCGCAAAAACAAAAACAGTGAATAGTTGCTGAAAATCTGAAAAGCGTCGCGACGCGAACTGCTACCGTCGCGACGCGAAAAACGACAGAAACTTTTTGCGTGATAAAACTGGCCCCGGTCGCGACGCGAAGGGGACGGGTCGCGACGCGACCATCTGCAGAAAAGTGCAGGTTTTCCGTTTTCTTACGAAATTCGCTATTCCGCTCAACTCCGATTCTTGTTCCGATTAAAAACAGATTTAACAACCAGCAAAACAAACCCAACCAATACCGCACAATCAATCAATCCAATCAAAAACTCAATCAAAACGGATTTTATCAAAAACGACATATTTTCCCATTAACGGTTTTTAAGTCAAAATCTTTCGAAATCAAATCATCAAAAATTTCGTTTCAACACGACACAACTCGAGACTCGCCCCGATCGATTCCTAACCCGAGACAGACAATATCAAGTAATATTCCAGACCAGCGAAAGCGATAAAACAATCAGTCAATTAATTCGAAAAACAAAAATCCTAAACGTGAGTAGAACTCACCCTTGAAGCGTGTGCCGACACCGAGACTTCAAAATCACCGAGACTTCGCCAAATCACCGAGACTTCGCCAAATCACCGAGTAGCCACACGAACGTTCCCCGCTCCGGCGACACCCAATCCGCTTCTAAAGCTTCCCACTCGATCACGAAACCGCTTTTGACCGGAATGCCGAATTCCTCGAAATCCTCCATGGACACTATTTATCATCTTCTTCAATCTTAAACCACTATTCACCAAAATCCCCAATTTGATTTTCAATCCCCAAATCACCCAACTCGCTTCCAATCAACGATCCATCATCCTTGGGTTCGCGCCAAACTCCATCCCAAGCCATCCTTGAGCTTGAACCATCAACAAACCTCCATTTCCTTAAAAATTCGAAAATGGCAAAGTGAGAGAGAGAGAGTTGATGATGTTGATGTTGGTACCAAATCGAAGAGGGAGTAACGCTGAGCGTTTTTCGTGTTGGAAGGAAGTCGTTTTGGTGAGCGCAAATCCTCCCTTTTTCCCTTCTTCTTCCTTACCCCTTCTTCTTTCTTCTCTTTTCTTCTTTCTCTTTTCCTCTCTGTTTCTCTTCTCAGCTTCCTTTCCTTTCTTTCAATTCTTTTCTTTTCCTTTTTCTTTAACACACACACACATACACGTATATACATATATTTATTTAATAAATATACAGCAACGTGGTCAAATTACCATATTGATCGAAATCTCTTATTTCGATTCCGAAACTTCTTTGATCCGTATTATCCGGTTAACGATCCGATGACAACCAAGAATTAATTTTAGCACTCAATAAATTTACCAGTCAAGTACTAAAATAATTCAATTGGGTTAACATCTAAATAATTCTATCAATTATTTTGCGGATGTTACAATCACTCCCGACCGTCAACTCTACCAGTTTAACATCTGCTTTCTGGGCTTCTCTGATGCTGTTCAGAAATTCATTACCAATTTTCAACATCCCAAACTTAACACTCTGAGGTGTCATTTCACAAACCAGACTCATATCTCTAAATTCCTCAATCAGCTCTAACTCTTTAACCATCATCGCCGAAATATGCAAGGTCTTCCGACTCAGAGCATCAGCCATGACATTAGCTTTGCCTGGGTGATAGTTCAAACCGAAATCATAGTCCTTCAACAACTCCAACCATCGCCGCTGCCTCATATTCAACTCCTTCTGGTCAAACAAATACTTCAAGCTCTTATGGTCACTAAACACCTCAAATCTAGAACCATAGAGATAGTGCCTCCAAACCTTCAGCACAAAGACCACTGCAGCTAATTATAAGTCATGCGTAGGATAATTCTTCTCATGAACTCTTAACTGCCTCGACGCATACACGATAACCTTCACATCTTGCATAAGCACACCACCTAAACCCATTTTTGAAGCATCACAATACACCACAAACGACCCTTCTGGATTGGGCAATGTCAGGACAGGAGACGTTGTCAATCTCTTCTTCAATTCCACGAAGCTTTCTTCACAACGGGCATCCCAAACAAAAGCCTTTCCTTTGCAGGTTAACTGAGTTAACGGAAGTGCTAACTTAGAAAAACCTTCAATGAATCTTCTATAATAGCCGGCCAATCCCAAAAAGCTTCTAATTTCAGTTGCCGACTTCGGTGCTTCCCAATTCAACACTGCTTCTACTTTCGACGGATCCACCGCAATACCATTACCAGAAATGACATGACCAAGAAAACTCACTTCCTTCAACCAGAATTCACACTTTGAAAATTTCGCATACAGCCTCTTTTCCTTCAGTACCTCCAATACTAACCTCAGATGCTCTGCATGCTCTTCCTCCGATTTAGAGTAAATCAGAATGTCATCGATGAATACCACCACAAACCGATCTAAGTAAGTATGAAAAATACGATTCATATATTCCATAAATACTCCTGGTGCGTTGGTAACACCAAACGGCATCACCGAATACTCATAATGACCATAACGGGTTCTGAAAGCCGTCTTCTAAATATCTTCGTCCTTCACCTTGATCTGATGATAACCCGACCTCAAATCAATCTTACTGAATACTTGAGCACCCACCAACTGATCCATCAAATCGTCTATCCTCGGAAGTGGATACTTGTTCTTAATTGTTACCTTATTCAACTGTCGATAGTCCACACAGAGTCTCATATTACCATCCTTCTTCTTTACTAACAACACAGGAGCTCCCCACGGCGATACACTCGGCCTCACAAACTTCTTCTCGAGCAGATCCTCAAGTTGCTTCTTCAACTCAGACAATTCGGATGCGGACATCCTGCACGGTGCCATAGAAACAGGTTTGGTACCAGGTACAAGATCAATAGAGAACTCAACTTCCCTCTCTGGCGGTACACTAGGAATCTCATCAGGGAAAACATCAGGAAACTCGCGCACCACCTGCAACTCTTCTATGATAGCTTGATTCTCAACAGACAACGACGCCATCAGCGAGAATAACTGAACTCCTTCCTTCATCAACTTCCGCAACTGACTAGCGGATAACAGACCAGACTCCTCCCCTTCGAAACTCACCGACTTGTTACGACAATTAATATGAACATGGTTATGGTCTAACCAGTTCATACCCAAGATTACATCCAATCCGCTCAACGACAAACAAACAAAATCCACAACAAAGTCTCTGTCGAAGATCGACAAGCGACACTGAGAACACACCAGAGAAGTGGTCACCGACCCCTTAGCTGGAGTGTCAACAACCATCTCTCCATTCATGGCAGACAATGCAAGATTCAATCTCTTACAACAATCAGCAGCAATAAAGCAATGAGTAGCACCAGTATCAATGATAGATTTTAAAGGAGTACCATTACTATAACACGTACCTCTAATAAGTCCATCATCTTCAGTAGGCTATTCAGCTGCCAAAGCGAACACCTTTCCACTGGACCTTTCTTTCTTCGGCTTCGAACAGAGTACTAATGTTCCCTCCTTCACCACAGTTGTAGCAGACCACCACCTTACGCTCACACTCAGCCACCACATGACCCTCTTTGCCACAACGGTAACACTTCTTCACTTCAGCCTTGCACACGTTACTCGTGTGACCAGCTTTGCCACATTTGTAACATACGATGCTAGCAGGAGCATCTCCACCACTAGTCCTCTTTCCAGCAACAGCTTTCTGTTTACCCTTACCAGCAGGAACATCGTACGGCTTACTACGACTTTGAAATTTGCTCCTCTTCTCATTCATCATCTTGTAGTGAGCATTGTTGTCTTCCTCATAAATTCTGCAGCTGTCAATCAAATCAGCAAAAACACGGACGTTTTGATAACCAATCGCCTTCTTAATCTCCAGACGCAGCGCATTCTCAAACTTAATGCACTTGGAAAATTCAGCAGTAGCCTCACTGTAGTGCGGATAAAACTTTGCTAATTCCACAAACTTAGCAGCATACTCAGTCACAGACATATTCCCTTGTTTCAGCTCCAGGAACTCAATCTCTTTCTTACCTCGGACATCCTCCGGATAATACTTTCTCATAAACTCCCTGCGCAACACAGCCCAAGTGATCTCTTCGTTTGCAGTCTCCAATCTCTGCCTAGCCTCTAACCACCAGTCATCGGCCTCCTCTGCCAGCATATGCGTACCATAACAGACCTTCTGTGCTGGAGTGTAGTCCATCACACGAAAGATCCTCTCCATCTCTTTCAACCAAGCTAAAGCCCCATCGGGATCATATCTGCCCTTGAAGGTAGGCGGATTCTCTCTCTGAAAGGTAGCCAAACTCTGAGACCCAGCATTCTCACCAACATTCTGCTGACCCTCCACAGCCTGAGCCATAGCAGCCAACGCAGCAGCAATAGCAGCATCGTTCCTTCCAGCCATTTCAACTAGTCACTACAATCATAAACAACAATTAGAACTAATTGACAATACTTGATCGTCAATGACACAATAACTTGACAACTTGGCCGGACAGACCGAAACTGCTCTGATACCACTAATGTAACACCCCTTTTCTACCCGGAAATTTTTTTGACAAAAATTAGAGTTTCAAAACGTTATTCGCTACACCCACAAGGGATGCTACATTTTCACCGTTAAACATCACACGCCAATAATGAAGTTTCACCATTAAAACAGTGCGACACCTAGCACGTCATAACATCACCAAGCAGCGGAATAAAAATCAAAGTTCAATTAAATAATTATAACATCACCATAAAACTTCATAATTTAAATATCAAAGACATCTAATAAAACTAGCGTTCATCCCCCCGTGTGCTACGTATCAGAGCGACGACACCTGACTCAACTAGCGAAGGTAGACATGCCTTCACTCGCAATCACCTGCACGTTACCAACATAGGGGTAACATTCAAACAGAAGGGGTGAGATATCTAACATTATAATAGCATATATGATAGGCAATATGCTAGAGTTACAACACTATATCAACCGCTTCACAACAACATCAAATTACAAATCACCAAAATTAACACCAACATCATGAGCAAGTATATGAGATGCAACCCACACCAACAGGTATATGCATGTGGTACCAATCATCACCAATAAAGTAGCCAACAAGGGCAACATCACCTTTATGAGCATCACCATCATCACCTATAGCTCCAAGGCCGAAGCCTTCATCACCAAAAATATAATGCATATGAAATGTATGCGACACCATGAACAACACACCAAAGTCAATCAACAACAACTGTCATCTATGTGACACAATTAGCACCAACATCAATAAATGGTCATAGACCCATCACCTGTTCACCTTACCCCCATAAAATAGGCACATCACCTGTTATACCATCACCCATAGCACCAATCATCACCAATACACCTACACCTATAGGACAGTCTAACAACCTGACCAACGACCACCGACACCAAGGACACCAATAGATTTACAACATCAATGACAACGACAATTTTACCACACCGAGACATCGGCAATTGACAACACCAGGAACAATACCAATTTACAGCAACAGCGACAATAGCTTTTAAAAACAGCACTTAAAAACAGTGACAGCAACTGTGATTTTCCATAAAAACAGCAACGTGAAAATGGTGGCAGCAACAGTGATTTTCCATAAAAACAGCAATATGAAAACACTGACAGCAACACCAATTTCTTTGGAAAAACCGCAACATTAATTTAGAAAAACAGCGACAATTGTGCTACTGTGACAGCAACATTAATTTAGAAAAACAGCAACAATTGTGCTATTGTGACAGCAACATTAATTTAGAAAAACAGCAAAAATTGTGCTACTGTGACAGCAACATTAATCTAGAAAAACAGCAACAATTGTACTAATGTGACAGAAACAGGGCGCCAAGTGGAACAATGGCAACAGCACACTTGGCGCCCAGGAGCAGGGCGCCTAAGACAACAACAGCAACATCAGGCTTGGCGCCCAGCAACAAGGCGCCTCGACAACTTCTGTCTCAGCACTTCCACAGCTTCTGTCTCAGCAACTTCGACAGCTTCTGTCTCAGCACTTCGACAGCTTCTGTCTCACCAACTTCGACAGCTTCTGTCTCAGCAACTTCGACAGCTTCTGTCTCAATGACAACAAACTTGGTGCCCAGCAACAGGGCGCCTGATTCAGCAAGGAACACACAGGGGCAGTGACACAGACATGGCAGGAACAACACTAGGCGCCTAGGGCGCCTTTCTCAGCAACACCGAAACAACACTGGACGCCTAGGGCGCCATTTCCAGCAACATCAAAACAGTATTGGGCGCCTAGGGCGCCACTTCCAGCAACAACCAAAAACAGTGACAGGGCGCCCAGGGATAGGGCGTCGTTTCCAGCAACTAAGACAACAACACCAAATTGCACGAAACACCAAATTTTCACCATGATCAATCACCAAACACCAAATTGTAATCATCATGAATACATTCAAACTTCTCAAATACACATCAAGCAAACTCAAAAGACAACATAGAGCCTATCCCCCAGATAACACCCATCATACACCCTATTATAAGGATAGAACCCACCCTTACCTTAGATTTTGCCGAACACGATATCTCCTTGCACGAAACTCCGAAGAACCACCGCAACCGAGCTCCTCTCCTCTTTCTCCTTGTGTGCCGTCCCCTTCCTTTCTCTCTTCTCCTCTTCGCAACTTTCTTTCTTTTCTCTCAAAAATGCGCTAATGACTAAACCCTAGCCAACACTCTCCTTCATGCGCCTAGGCCTTGAGCTCTTGGATCACGGGCCGCCGTCTACTACTCGGCTAATTTCTGAGCACCACTCCCTAATTTAAATAAAACATCATTTTATAAATTATTTTAATACAACTATACTAATAAAATTCCTAAATAATTTAATTAAATCATTTGGGCGTTACACTCCCTATCTACGATCTCTCTCTTCTACTCCCTCCTTGAGCCGCCCTCCCTGTTTATGACCATATTCAGTCTCCCTTCGCTCCCTTCTCACTAAAATCAAAATAGAAGATGATGTTTGGGATTGAAAACCCTAAATCCCTAAATCGTTCAGTTACGTCTACGGCGGTTATGGTGGTGAATAGAAGTATGTGAGGGCGGTGATTGTTGCTGATTCACGGTGGAGATTGAAGTTGGTGGTGAGATAGTAATCCTTTTCTCTCCCAATTTATCTCATCATTTCTATTTTGATTTTTTTATTATCTTACTTTTCAATCTCTTTTGTTGGTTTAGTTTCAACTTTCTTCTTCACTTAGCATTGTTTAATTCTTTGCCTAGTGTACTGCTTTGTAATTGGTTTACATTTCTGATGAGAATGTTGATGAGGATCCTGAAGTTAGGGTAATTGTTAAAGATGAAGGAGAATTTGGGAAGAGAATTAAGGATGCGGTTATTGTGAAGGGGAAATTGTTGATTTTAGAGGAAGTTAGGGAAATTGGCCAGATGGAATGCAATCAATGGTATTCTTTTTGTATTTCTTTGAGATTTATGTGTAAAATATTTTACACCGATAACTAATCACAAATAACATATAATCATTTGCAATGATTTGTCAAATTAGGATGAGTTGACAGTGTAAACTAACATTGACATTGGATATAAGTTAAATCTTTTTTGTTTTGAATTTGGGAATGTGATGTGAGTGTAAAGTGTTTGATTCTAAATAGTTGTGAACTTTTGCAGGTGAGGATTGTGTTTGAGGAGCCAGAATCAGGAGTAACAGTTGTGAAGCTTACACACACTGATGTTCCTAAAGAGGATAGGTGAGTTTTTGATTATTTTAGTTTTGATGGAATATTTTATTTTGTAGAATAGTGTTATTTAGGTGATTGACTGAGTTTTAATTTGAAAATTCAGATTTGGGAATGCAACTGTGGTGGAGAACACTGAGAGGGGATGGATGGATCATATTTTCGGAAGGATAAGGACTATGTTTGGTTTTGGATTTTGAGAATTTCTGGACATTATGGAAGTGTCTGAATTCAGAAACTCATTATTAATTACAAGTATAAAATATACCCTAATTTAAAGCACTAAACTCTCCTAATGTGTATCTAGCTTAAATAAAAGTAAATCTTGTTTGGTGGACTGAATGGTGAATAGGTGGTTTGCTACAATCAGACTTCTATTTAATGCATTTGAAAATTGAGATTAATCATTAAAATGGTTATATAGCATTTAGTTATCTTTTACATTTTTTTCATGGCATTGAATACACAAGAGGAGAAAAAGAAGTCACTGTTATTTGTACTACAGCTAAAGCTACGATTAAAAAAAAAGGTGCACATAGCATGTGATTAAGTGGAAAAAGAGTTAGAACTGGAACAAAAATTTTGCAGCTGGTGTTGTTTGATTGTTATTTGTTACTCCCATTTGACAGTCACTGTAAATGAGGTTGTGGCTTTACTGCGTAGTATTCTTATAAAGCATTAGTTATAAGTGCTGAATTCTTTTTATCTAAATTGCAGGAGGAGTTCCAACTTGCACTTTTTAGAACTTGTTTTTAGGTATCTTTGTGTCCGCATTCAACTGATTCTTGCTTATGTGATGCTAATCTACAACTTCAATTTGAGAATTAGTCTTCAAATGTATGGAATCTTCTCCTCCGCTTACTCTCCATAACTTGAATAAGAAATGTTTATTTTTATTCTTTGTATACTGATTCTGAGATCCTGTGAATTCTGAAGATGCGTTATGCTGTTAAAAAGGTGGCAGAGTATTTTCCAATGGCAATAATTAGTGGAAGAAGTTGTGACAAGGAGGTTGAATAATTCTATCTAACAGACACAAGTAACTAGACTTATGTGCACCTCTTTTGCTTGGAGATGTTATTGACTCATTGTTAATTATAGGTATATGATGAGTATTTAATTATCTTGTTGTTCCCTCTTCCTTTTTTTACCTTTAGTGCTACTAAGTTTCTTAATAGGATTTGATATTTAGTTCTGTTCCAACTTATTATATGATTTTCAATAATTAACTATTTTTTTTCAATTCTTGACAGTTGCCCACTCATATCAAAGTCAAATATTCTAGTGGACATACAGCTGATGCTGTAGCTAGAAAGAGAAAGGGAAAATGTAGAGGGAGATAGCATTTCAGAGCCTGATCAGGAAAGAAAGACAGCAAATGAAAACGTTTATCCTTCTAATATCAATCAAATTGCTTTGACTTGTAGATAATCATTCTGTTTTCTGTTATCCTTACATGTTAAGCCCCATATGATAAGGATAATCATTCATAAACTTTGTGTATTACATTTGAGGTCTAAAGTTACATTCTGTTTTTTTGTTACTGTTTTTACAAGCAATGATTTCTGTTGCTATTTATTTGTTTCTTGTTCAATAGAAAGATCCTTGCTGATTGTTGGCTGTGGTCACAGTTATCTGTTCTATTCTTTTACAATTGAACAATTCAAATTTCTATTTGCGATAAATGAGTTGCAGCATACTGTTAACTTGTTTGCAGTAAGAATGCTACCAAAAAAAGTGTTTTTTCAAGGGTCATTCTTAGGTTGTTCAAGTTCTGCTAGCAACGATATATGTTTGCTTTTAGTAATTAGTAATTTATCAGCTAAAATTTTTAATCAGATTTCTTGGGGACCCATTTTGTAAATTTCTTTTGTAGGCCACCATAGAGTTGTCCTTCATAAATCAACACAGATATGGAGGATGATGGTCAGTTTGGCGGATGGGCACTTATAACATGGTTCTATCAAAGGCTGTAGTTTTTCATAGGAAATACTTTGATTTATATACTCATAAAAGGTAGTTGCTTCTTTCTTTCTCTGTTGCTAGTTAAAGATCTTGCCTGCTGTTTGGAAGTTTTGCAAATGTCTTAATGAATATATCTTTTGCTTGTTCAATTTATGTTGTGTTTAGGCACTTCCATAACTTTTACAGATCCAGCCGATTTACCAGTCAAGGATCATGAGTTATTAGCTATTTGGAAGTTTTGCAAATGTCTCAATGAATATATCTTTGCCTTTTACTTATTAGCTATTGCTCTCGGAAATCTGAATTGACAGATAGGGGTGTGCATAAGGAAGGGGATTAAAATTTGTTGTGTTTAGTTACCACTTTGGTTTGTGTCTTTAAAGGGAGAATCTTAAATTCTTCAAAACAGATCTGTTATGATGTGTTACAACAAGTTATATGACAGTTATATGATTATATCTGCACTCATTTTGTTATCCTTATCAGATTTATTATTCTCTTATTGTATCACCATTTAGAATTCAGACACTTAGTGAAATCTTTGGTTGGGTAGAAGGTATCATTGTGGAAAATTCAGGAAACCTTGTGGATACCTTTTAGGCATGCACTGTTTATTTGCATGATTAATATTTGGATCATGCACACCGTAATTGATAGATGTTCCTTTGGATTGATGTTTATTAAGTGAAATGTCAGAATGTTTCTTTCCCTTTTGTAATCACAATGATTCTTTTTTATTTCAAGAAGATAGTGTTGTACAGTGCAAGAGGACTTGAAGCTATTCAATCTATATGTCACCACTGTCTGAGTATAGGTGCAGAGGGGCCTACTTCATGGATTTCATGGATGAAAGGAAATCGAGGGGGGCAGTCCAGTGACTCCGACAGTCACCGATATAAGGATGAAGTGGATCCTTTCAGCATTCCTGCAGACTACAAATGGGTGGATGCCAATGAAAAGAAATGTCGAATGAAGCCAAAAAAAGCCAAAAGCAGGAAACATAAGAAGCAGACAGCAGCTAAATCTGGAGATGGAGTGCATCACGGGACAGAGGACGTAATAGAAGAATAATAGTAATATTACGGTCTGGTATCTCGGCGTAACATTACGGCTCTGATAATTGTTGGAGAAAAACAATCTCTCTTTGTGCACAGTTCCACAGATGACTTTACATTTCAAGATTGGAGGTTACTAGAAATTTTTTGTGCAACCAATTATTATAATACAATGTATCAAATTTTTGATTTGTAACTTGCATATCTCCTTGTCATGTTGATTTTGGATGTTTTTATTTAATATTGGTGTTTATATTTTCAAACAATATACGTGGTCCGTAAAAGAATTATTACAGAAGGATCTAGAGTTGATGGAAGACAACCTCACTTTTTTTTAAAAAAAAAAAACTTTTCCTATCGGTTCCCATAGAAAACCGATGTTAAAATTCATTTTTTTTTAAAAAGAGACTTCTCATATCGGTTCCCATATAAAACCGATGTTAAATTTTTTTTTTTTTTAAAAAAGAGACTTTTCATATCGGTTCTAGGGGCAACCGATATAAAAACAACTTTTTATAACGGTTCAGAAACCGATATGAAATGTCCCTATTTTTTATATCTCATTTTTCGGCATCGGTTCGGGAACCGATATGAAATGTCAATTTTAACCGATATAAAAAGCCTTCTTTCTATTAGTGGATGAACCTAGATACCTCATTTTTCCTCTTCTTCCATCAAGCCCATTCTTTTCTCTTCTTTCTCCATATCCTCTCTTTTCTTCTTTTCTCCTCTCTGTTTCCTTTCTTCCCTTCGCTTCCTCTCTTTCTTTTCTCTTTCAATTCTTTTATTTTATACTTACATATATAATATAACTTAAGTGATATTATGGGTCAATGACCATAATAACCCTCACTTAATTCTAATTTCTCAACAAACCTCACTAAAATCCCTTATTTGATTTTAGCACCCAAAAACCAACTTCTTCAATTTATAAATATACACCAATCAATAATTAATTTAGAACCCAATTAATAAAATTATTAATTAAGCACCAAAATAATCAATTGATTGGGTTAAACGTCAAAATAATTGACTTAATTATTTTGGGGATGTTACATTACACCCCAACTTAGAAGGTTTTTGTCCTCAAAAATTCGTCGAGTCTTTCATTTGACTAACCAAGAATCGACATTCTCAGAAAGGTCTTAATTTGCTGGAAAACAATCTTGCATTAACGAAATGAGTGTAGAAACTCTTCCCAAGTTGGCACGCCAATATCTTAGTATGTTTCACTACTACCTGTCATACCCCAATTTTGTCCAGCTTAGATCAAAACCCTAATTTTCCACAAAAATAAATAAGTTGAGGAGTGAGAAGCATCATGCATTGCATTTTGAGTCCTAAAAGTCGTTCCAAAGTTTCTAAAATCATTTTTAGAGTTGAAATGCACTTTTTGGGTAAATCAGGTTTTTTTGAGTCCAAAAGGGTATTTTGGTCATTTCACAATAAAAATGATAATTCCTCATGAAGGTCATTGAGCATGCATTCTAAGATTCTAGAGGTCATTTCTAGGGTTATAGATTCATTTTTGAAGTGGAAATGCATTATCGGGCAAAATTAGGGTTTTTGGGTCAAAAAGGGCATTTTGGTCATTTTACCCTAAAAGATAATTTCTCAGTAAAAATCACTGGGCATCTTTGGAGGAATTTATTTGGGTCAAAATGAGTTGGGTTATAAATTTTTGCGCATCATTGATTAAATTTTGCATAAAAAGTCAAGTTTCGAAGAAAAGGGCAAAATGGTCATTTCCGCTAGAGTGAGGCCCAAAATCAATTTTGGGAATGGTGTTGTCATGGAATTTTGGGCCCAATGATTGAATCCTAGGATGAGCCCAAAATAAAAAAAAAAAAGAATCTTCATGGAATAAAAGAATGATCATAAAAAGAAAAATCAAAAAGAATCAAAATAAGGTAGTGTCCTTAATAAGACAAAATGTACTATTTTGTGACAACTTGCATTTTTTCCCTCTCCTTCCCTCCTCATGGCTGCGAATTTCAGCCCTCCTTTTCCCCTCATTTTGTGTTTCTTCATGCCCTTAATCCATGTGAGTTGTATTCCTAGCCATTGATTAAAATTCTAGATCAAATCCTAGGCTACAACTATGTGCAAATTGACCTAATTGCCCTCAACAATTTTTGTGTACAAAAAACTCTTCAATTTCATATGACACCAGCCATTCCTCACTCATTTGTGTTTTCTCTTTTCTCTAATCCATGTGCATTGCAATCTTGGCCCTTGATTCAAATTCTATCTCAAATCTCAATGGTTGGCAAAAGCACAATGTCCTATATACCCTTAATTTTGCACCTCATATAAAACCCAAAATAAGAGACCATAGGGGAGAGGATTCTCATTTTACCCTAGCACACAATCAGCTCAAAAACCCTCTCCTCCTCTTCCTCCAAAACCGTAGCCCCTCCACCCATTTCCACCATCAATTCTTCAATTTTCAACCATCAAACCTTCAATATTCTTGGTTCCTACACTAAATCCACTTCTAATCTCGCATTATCTTCAAAATTCATCATCAAATCCTTCAAGATCAAGTGATTTTCGTGGTATTCAAGAAGAGCTTCAAGTGTTCTTGGTTTTTATTTCATTCTCTACTTCATCTTTTCGCTAAATCTTGAAAGGTAAGCCTAGATCCTTGCTTCATTTTTAATTTTCTTGCATAAACTCATCTTCTACTCCTTTTTCTTCACATATCATCATCAAAAATAGCTAAAATGTAGTTTGTTGTTGTTGTTGGCGGGTGAGAGTTGGCATCTCACCCTTGAATAATTGTTTTTATGTCGATTTTGCATTTGTTAGTGAAATGAATTTTTGTTCATGTGTTTTTCACCTTGTTCATGAGTTTTTTATCAAATAAAACTTATTTTCCTCACCTCTTTTGCTTCGGCCTAGGGCCTATTTTGTTGAATAATATGTTTTCTTGCTTGTTCCATGCTTGGAGATTGATTTTTGGGTTTGATTCTACCATGGGTGCCCTCGGGTTAGAGCTTAAATCCTAGGGTTTATGTTGCTTGATTGTTTTCTTGAATTTTTGAGTTGGATAAATACATGCCTTGCTTGATGCTTGTCTTGTAATTTTACATGTTAGTTTAGGGTGGTGCCTTATGTTGCTTTTGTGTGCTAATTTACAAAGTTTTGGCATGAAATTGAGGATGAATTGTTGCTTGATGTGCTTCGGCCTTGGAGGCCAATTTTTGATCATTTTGTTGCTTGAAACTTGCTTCTTCGATCTTACTTGAGTGAATAAAATTGGTGACATTGTGTTTTTCACCTTTTTACTTTTTACTTTACCACTCATTAACTTTTTACCAAAAGTAAAAAAAAACATTTTAACTTTTTACTTTACCATCTCATTAAATAATTACCATTTATCTCATGCATTTTTACTTTACCATTCACTAACTTTTTACTAAAAGTTTTACCACTTGTCAACTTGCAAAAATACCCAAAACATTTTCTCACTTGCATTTCAAACTTTTTCATCTTCCTAAAACAAACCCCAAAACATTTTTACCACTTTCAAGACAAAAACATTTCATCTCATTTCCAAAACACCAAAACCCAAAAACATTTTACTATTCATTACCAAAACATTTTCACATTCATGCATCTTCACTCATACTTAGTTTATGCGACACTCTCATGCATTCTCATATGCTTATGTCCCTTGCATCCTTTTATGCATCCTTGTATGCCATTTATTCATAAACAAAATGCTATGCATTCATTCACTTGTATGCT
>JAZGSX010000147.1:0-25000 GCA_039519185.1 Astragalus membranaceus
ACTCTTGTTCCTATTCCGATATGTCATCATAGCATGTGGCCCTAATGACCACATCTCACATGAACAATTTCCTTATCTTTTGTACTCATTTCTTTATGTTTCTTTTTCCCCTGTTCAAACTGATAACTAATAACAACAAATGATATATTTAACTCAAGGTTTAGTGCGACATATTAACGTGCACCATCCAAAGGTAGATGTGTCAATTTTGGTCTAGCCTAACAGATCAGTTCGAGAGTTCAGTGTTTTGGCTAGATTGAGTTGGATTTGCTATAGAGACTCGAAAAACCCCGAGTCATTTTGGCTCAACTCAATTGGCCTATAGTCCAGTCTAAGCCCACTTTTTATGTTTTTTTAAACACTTTTGTGGTTTCTTTTGTTAAAAAATAGATTGGGCCAGGTTGCCTTGTATTTTGGGCTGGGTTAAAAAAACACACCCCAATAAATAACTAGGTTGACCTAGCACACTCCGCTTTTGCATTTAGACCCATTAGGCCGAGTTGGATTGAGCGGCAAAGTTTGACACCTCTATCCAAAGGAGCAAGTTAGGTTAGTAGTCGAGATCACTCCCTCATGATGAAATAATTTGAGGAAAACTTTACTTACTTCTCGATCGAACTCTAATTTGAGTAACACTAGAATGAAATTGAAGATCATTAGAAAATAAAATTCAGGATAAATTATGTTTTATCACCTGAAATTTTAATCCATTTCAAACTTTTATCACTTGATTTGATTTAGGTCAAAGATATTCTTTTTCAGTAAAATTTAATTATAAATCTATAACTTTTTTAATACTTCGATGAATATGTACAATAACAATATAACTTTACACACGTTGAGAAAGTATTAAACCATAAAGAAGAAATAGTAATTAATATTAATTTCAACTGAAGTGATAATATTTTCCATTTAAATTTAAATTTACATAAGTTATGTAAAATAAATGTTTGGGAAACAAAGTGCAAACTTTTGTTGCTGGTGTTTATAGGAGAGCTAAGTGCAAATTAAGAAGAGAAAAACTACACATCATGAAGGGTAAAGTGGTCCCAGCCACATGAAGTTGAAGAAGATGCCTCTAGGTTGCTGAGAAAGGAGGGTTTTAAAGATCCATGCCTCCATGTTGGTGAAATCATTTGATGGAGACTTCAATTAACAGTTCTGTCTTAATTGGTGTTTGTTGGACCTATAGATTGTGGACGTCATAGAATGGTGTCAATTAATTGAGTACATAAGTGGCCAAAGAGCTTATTGCACCTTAAAAAAACATCTGGAGCATAAGTCATTCTCACCATGATGAGTGATTAATCAGCGATTCAATTAAAATTAATTATTAATTATATAAGTACAATTTTTTTTGTATTATAAGTTAATTAATGTAAGCAAATTCAAGAATCGGTAACCCATCGTTGTCATTTTATGAATGTGGGGTGGGTGGTTGGGGGGCATATATAGTGAACTCTTATATTCTTTCTGTTTTGTTTTAACATTCAACAAAAATTATCATTAGTGAAAAGGAGGCATCATTAAACTGATCTTAAGTTGCAAATCTAAACTCTAAATTATATCACAATTGAAAAATGTTTAATGGAGTCTGGAGACACAGTAGAATAACTATCTACATAATGCTTTGTTATGGACTATCTAATATACACGTGCGTGTAACATCCTAATTTTCAAAACCCTAGAGTTAAATATAATTTAATTTGTAAGAAAGCTGAGCATACTGGAATTGAAACCCTTAGAAGGGGTTCTAGAGGCACTATGTGATATAGAAACAAAAGTCAAGACCAAGACCAAAGGTCAAGTTGCGACGCTGTCGTTTTCGTGTGTATTCCCATTGCGACGCAATAATGCTTATGTAGTTGTCGTTGTGCCAGTGTGTATGAGACCATATTTAAATGTGTGGTCGTCACACGGCCATTCCTAGAGTAAAACCTACCGCGACCATCAAGAGTCATCAAGACATGTGTTGTGTCAGCTACATTGCGTGTCAAACCGCCCTAGTTGCAATGTGGCAGTACTAGGTCGCAACACGACTATGATCTCACTATAAAAATTTGTCTTCACACTCAATTTTTCATCTCTTCGCTCTCATGCTTTTATACATTATTTCCACGAGTTTTCACCTATTATACATGCACCCAAAACCCTTGTTTCTATGCTATCAAATGTCTGTTTACAAGCCAAGACTCTACCGAATTCTCCGTATGATTTCGTTTTCCCACTCATTCTCTGATAAAGTGGTAAGTTTCTTTAGAACTCAAATTCATTCTTAGTGATTCAATTATTGATTCGATTTTGTTAAGTTTCAATTATAGTTTTAAAGTTTGATTTTAGTCCATGTAACCAAAAATCAGCACTCTTTTTGAATCCTATGGAATCTCGTAAATTCATAAGCATGTTGAGAACATGCTCCGGAGACGTTCTCATAGCTGTTTTATAACCAAAGGGACATTCTCACAATCCTTTGCCAAATTGAGAACCATAATGTTTAAATTCACTTGAGAAGTTCCTAGATAATGAAACTACGTTGACTTAAGTATTTAGAAATCATATTATTACATTTATTGATTAAATAAGTTTTTTTTATAGGCAAATGTTAGTCATTAATTTTTAAGGAGAGAAAAAAATGTTAGTTTCCAATGTTTGAAATTTGACCTCCTTATACTTTTCTAGTGTTTCTTAGCTTACCAACTGAGCTACTTAAGACATTGATTAAACAAATGTATAGTTGTATGTTTGTTTGTTTGACTATTAGATTTGATTTACTGTAATTAGTTGCTAGATTATATTTTGCAACTTCAGAACTTAAGAAGATACTTTCATTAATTCAAAGAAGGTACCCATGTTAAATAAAATGCAATTCATGTTAGTGCTATATAGCATTGAAAGGTATTAACAATGATATAGCACTATATTTTGTAAAAGTCAGTTGTCGTTAGCTGATAGTTAATTCTGTTACTCTATTCTATTGGAGAACTGATTGTATAAATAGCCTAAGGGCCTATCAATGAATAGAATCGAATTTTTCCCAATCGTTAGTGTATTCATTTCATTCACTTCGTTGTTCAATCATTACCAATTCTTGCACCTACATTTGGTATCTAAGAGCTAACAATGATCCAAGGCAAGAATACTTCACAATGACGAACACCATAATGAATAACGTTCCTGGCTCCCTTCCCGTGTTCGATAGAAAGAATTACGACAACTGATACAAGAAAATGAGGATTCTTTTCGAGTTTCAAGATGCATTGGTGGTCGTTTCAACCGGTTTGGAGGATCTACCGAAGAGGCCAAGTAACGCACAGAGGGAGTCGTACAAGGAGGCGAAGAAGAAAGACTTTAAGGCACTGTTCTTGATCAACCAGTGCGTGATCCCATTGTTTTTATGAACGAATCCCAGATGCAGAGTCAGAAAAGTGTAGATATCTTGTGTTGCAGGCTAAGTTTTGATGATGAAGTGGTTAAGAGGTTTTGATGATGAAAAAGACAAAAACTAAAGTTGATAATAGTAAAAAGACCAAAGCCAAAGTTGATGGGTAAAGTTAATGAAAGTGGCAAAACATCAAAGTCACAATCCAAGACAATCAAGCTCAAGAATTGAAGATTCAAGTTTAAGGGTAGTCCTTAAATATAAGGGTAGTCCTTAGGGTTTGGGTGTGTCTTACGAAAAAGTGTAAGCTCTTTCGAAGGTCAACTCGTATCTCAAAGTCTCACACACTCACAAGTTTTTCAAAGATGCATGCATACTTACGTAAACATTCTTATCATCTTTAAAAACATAAAAATCGATTTCTTCATGCATAAGCATACATCAAAATCGATTTTCAGGTCAATCAGAAAAGGAAGAATCGATTGTCAGGTCATGTAGTTTCATTGCATAAATCGATTGTCAGGCCAAACATTTTCAAACAAAGAATCGATTCACACACTTTTAAACTAAGCTGATAATCGATTCCTACATGTCTCAGGCAAGCTGAGAATCGATTCATACAAGCTTTAACTTAGTAAAGAATCGATTCCTAGCTCTCCGTGGATCTCAAGAATCGATTGTCTCTATTTTCCAAACAAAGTCAAAGTCGATTCCTCACTTAAATGAATCGATTCCTAGATCAAATGTTTTCAACAAAGAATCGATTCCTACATTATTTTCAACGTAAACTTGATTTTCTCATAGCCTATAAATAGGTACCTCATTGTGTTCATTTCTTACACAACCCATTTCACGAATCAGAGCACATTTTGAGAAAAACTCTTCACGCTTTTACTTCTGCTCGTCACGCACCTTTGGTCCGTCTGAGCTGATCTTTCGCTAAGAGTTAGTTGGGGTTGCATTCTTCAAGTTGTAATATCTGCCTTCGTTAGAGGTATTTCTGTTTTTACGTTTGTTATTGTTTAATTGTTGTGATCTGTACTAGGGAGTGGGGTATCTCTCTAGGGTAGCTGTTTGTACTAGAAAGTGGGGTATCTTTCTGGGGCAGCTGGTTGTAACAGGGGTGGGGTATCTCTTGTTATTGTTGTAATAGATTTGAGGGCTCTCCATAGGTGGCATATCCTAGGAGGAGAGTGCCTGAGTCTGTAAAGGTTTTCCAAGGCACCTGTAAGCCTTGTTGTTTTGGTTAGTGGAAAATCTCACAAGGGTGTGAGGACTGGACGTAGGTAACTAGGAGGTGACCGAACCAGGATAAATCTCTGTGTGCCTTACTGCTTTCCTGCTTTACTATCTTACTGCTTTATTGCTTTATCTTCTAATTCCTTTGCTTCCACTTAACCTGCACGAAAATTGATCTAAGTCATTGAAAAGGGGAAAAACGTTTTCGAAAGATCTGAAAAGTTTTTAAATCTCAATTCACCCCCCCTCTTGAGACTGAAGCCACTTGGTAACAAGTGGTATCAAAGCTAGACTCTTGTATAAAGGGCCTAGCAGCTTCAAGAGAAATGGCTTCAGGTTGGTCTACGCAAGAGGGTGCTTCTCTTACCCGTCCTTTGGGATTCAACGGGAAAGATTACGCATATTGGAAAGAAAGAATGAGAATCTTTATTGAAGGGGTAGACTTAGATGTTTGGGATGCTGTGGAAAAAGGACCTTTCGTCCCCACACACATAGTAGACGGTATTCTTACAATAAAAAGTAGAAATGAATGGTCTGATGATGAGAAAAGAAAAGTGCAACATAATTTACGCGCCAAAAATATTATTACTTCTGCTTTAAGTGCTGATGAATTTTTTCGAGTTTCAAACTGTAAATCTGCCCAAGAAATGTGGGATAATCTCCAAGTTACTCATGAGGGTACAAGTGAAGTGAAAATGGCAAGAACAAATACTCTTACCAGAGAGTACGAACTGTTTAGAATGAATACATGTGAAACAATACCAGAAATGCAGAAAAGGTTCACTCACATAGTGAATCAGTTAAGCTTGTTGGGAAAGTCATTTCCTGTAGAGGATCTAATCAACAAAGTTCTGAGATGTCTGAATAGAGAATGGCAACCCAAGGTTACTGCTATAGCTGAATTAAGAAATTTAGCTACTATGACTCTGGCTACTCTGTTCGGTAAACTTCAAGAGCATGAACTAGAACTCACCCGTCTAGCTGAGCACGAAAGTACAGATAAGAAAAAGAAAAGCTTGGCTCTGAAAGCATCCAGTTCTAGTCGGCTTGATGATAGCGACGACTCAGATGATGAGGTTGATGAAAGTGAAGAGAATATGGCTCTTATGGTTCGGAAGTTCAAAAGGTTTATGAAAAGCAACAACTATCCAAGGAAGAACTTCAAATCAAAAAGGTTCTCTAGCAAAGAAAGCTCATCCGGTCCTCCTACTTGTTATGAATGCGGGAAACCCGGGCACATGAAAATGGAATGTCCTAATCTACAGAAAAAGGATTCCAAATTTGAAAAGAAAGCATTCAGGGATAACAAAGGAAGAAAAGCCTACATCGCATGGGAAGACAACTGCATGGATTCATCAGATGAATCTGAGGATGAAGAAGGTCAAGTTGCATTAATGGCCAATCATGAAAGCGAAAATGAAAACGAGGTAACATCTAACCCCGAATCTTTACAAAATGCGTATGATGATTTATATGAAGCTTTCACTGATTTGCATGATGACTCTGTGAAATTAGCTAAGGCATTAAGTAAATCAAAGAAAACCATTGCTAACCTTCAAAATGAAGTTAATGCTTTAACTAAGGAAAAATTAGAGCTTAGAAAAGAAAATGATGATCTTGTCTATTTCAAGGAAAATTATGCATGTGATAAGTGTATAGAACATGAAAAGAAAATCAATGAGCTTGAATGTACAATAGGCAAAATGTCCAAATTACAACATGTACATCCTAGGATTCCGAGAAATAATTGTGTGAAAAGCAATATGCATCATAGACCTTAGTTTTCCACTAGACCTTATATTAGATGTTATTATTGTGGTAAACCTGGACATACAACTTCCATTTGCAGGGCAAGAAGTAGACAAAACGTGAAGAAGGTATGGGTTCCCAAAAGGACCATACTGAGCACTAACCCACAAGGACCTAAAGAGATTTGGGTACCTAGAACCCTTGTTTAAATCATTTGCAGGTATGCTTCAAGGTATGGGGGCAGATTGATACCTTGACAGCAAAGACTCAAAGCGCATGACCGGAGACGCAATAAAGTTCTTAACACTCACCCCCGGAAAAAGCCGTCATGTGACTTGTGATAAATAGAGGAAGAATCACCGGTAAAGGTCAGATTGGTTAAATTTTTATTCACCTCTATTTTGAAAATGTGCTTAAGAATAGTTTATTAAGTCAAATACGTGACTAGTGAAATAGAGACTAATTTCATGCATCATTAAGAACAATATTTATAAGGCATGATTAGAATAACAGGAATCAACAAAGTATTCTGGTCAACCCTCTAGGACTGATCATATAGAAATTATACATCACCTTCTTAGAGGTTATGGTTAGAAAGGCGATAGTGTGATTGAGCTAGTTGAGTCATCACAAATAGCTAGTTGATATTTTCACGATCCATTGCAAAAGAAAATTTGATTCTTTAAACGAGTTTTTGTTTCTCAAGTGATTTTGTAAAGAAACGTGGATTCAAGTGAAATTGTGACTTATGAATTTCTGCGTGCTCAAAAAGCATTTTCTAAAAGCAGTTGAAGCGCTATTTTTTTGAAATCTATTTTCTCCTGTCACAATCAATTGCTAGTAATTTTCAGAATACATGCTCACAATCGTTGTTTACCTAAAATAATTTTCCCCCCATATTCTGGCTGCCATCACCAACTTTCAAACTAAGCAGCATGAAATGTATAAAGCTTAAAACAACTACTTCACAGTGTTTGAGACTCATGATTTTACCTGTTTTGATGAAATACACTCTTCATGGTTTCAAAAATATGTTTTTCTTTTGGTTTTGATGATCACTTATAAATCTCCAATAGTTCTTCAAATAGCTGTGTCATTCGATTCGCAAACTCTATCTTACGTCGACCCTTTTGATCATGACAAAAAGGGGGAGAGAAATATAGGGTTGCATAAAGCATATAGAATGAGCATATAGATATATCATAGCATTGTCACTATGCATATAGTCAATAAACAGGGGGAGCATCATGATAGGGGGAGCATCATATATATGCATTATCTGTTTGAACTAACCTCCCACCTTGAGATGAGTAAATGTTTTGTCATCATCAAAAAGGGGGAGAATGTAGATATCTTGTGTTGCAGGCTAAGTTTTGATGATGAAGTGGTTAAGAGGTTTTGATGATGAAAAAGACAAAAACTAAAGTTGATAATAGTAAAAAGGCCAAAGCCAAAGTTGATGGCCAAAGTTAATGAAAGTGACAAAACATCAAAGTCACAATCCAAGACAATCAAGCTCAAGAATTGAAGATTCAAGTTTAAGGGTAGTCCTTAAATATAAGGGTAGTCCTTAGGGTTTGGGTGTGTCTTACGAAAAAGTGTAAGCTCTTTCGAAGGTCAGCTCGTATCTCGAAGTCTCACACACTCACAAGTTTTTCAAAGATGCATGCATACTTACGTAAACATTCTTATCATCTTTAAAAACATAAAAATCGATTTCTTCATGCATAAGCATACATAAAAATCGATTTTAAGGTCAATCAGAAAAGGAAGAATCGATTGTCAGGTCATGTAGTTTCATTGCATAAATCGATTGTCAGGCCAAACATTTTCAAACAAAGAATCGATTCACACACTTTTAAACTAAGCTGGGAATCGATTCCTACATGTCTCAGGCAAGCTGAGAACAATTCATACAAGCTTTAACTTAGTAAAGAATCGATTCCTATCTCTCCGTGGATCTCAAGAATCGATTGTCCCTATTTTCCGAACAAAGTCAAAGTCGATTCCTCACTTAAATGAATCGATTCCTAGATCAAATGTTTTCAACAAAGAATCGATTCCTACATTATTTTCAACGTAAACTTGATTTTCTCATAGCCTATAAATAGGCACCTCATTGTGTTCATTTCTTACACAACCCATTTCACGAATCAAAGCACATTTTGAGAAAAACTCTTCACACTTTTACTTCTGCTCGTCACGCACTGTTGGTCCGTCTGAGCTGATCTTTCGCTAAGAGTTAGTTGGGGTTGCATTCTTCAAGTTGTAATATCTGCCTTCGTTAGAGGTATTTCTGTCTTTACGTTTGTTATTGTTTAATTGTTGTGATCTGTACTAGGGAGTGGGGTATCTCTCTAGGGTAGCTGTTTGTACTAGGAAGTGGGGTATCTTTCTGGGGCAGCTGGTTGTAACAGGGGTGGGGTATCTCTTGTTATTGTTGTAATAGATTTGAGGGCTCTCCATAGGTGGGGTATCCTAGGAGGAGAGTGCCTGAGTCTGTAAAGGTTTTCCAAGGCACCTGTAAGCCTTGTTGTTTTGGTTAGTGGAAAATCTCACAAGGGTGTGAGGACTGGACGTAGGTCACTAGGAGGTGACCGAACCAGGATAAATCTCTGCGTGCCTTACTGCTTTCCTGCTTTACTGTCTTACTGCTTTATTGCTTTATCTTCTAACTCCTTTGCTTCCACTTAACCTGCGCGAAAATTGATCTAAGTCATTGAAAAGGGGAAAAACGTTTTCGAAAGATCTGAAAAGTTTTTAAATCTCAATTCACCCCCCCCCCTCTTGAGACTGAAGCCACTTGGTAACAAAAAGGACACGTGGGAGAACTTACAAAGAACCTATGCAGGTGTGAATCAACTCAAGAAGGGGAGACTTCAAACTCTAAGGAGGAAACACGAACTCCTTGGAATGGAGAAAGAAACAGTTGTTGAGTTCATCACCACGGTATCGAATCTAACCAATGTCATGAAAAATTGTGGTAAAAAGTTAGATGATCAAATCATAGTTGAAAAGATCATGAGGAGTTTGTCTCCAAGATTTGATCATGTGGTTGTAGCTATTGAAAAATCTTGTAAGCTTGGTGAATTGGGAATGAAGATTGAAGATTTACAAGGCTCATTTGAGGCCTATGAACAAAGGATGAATGGAAGAACCTCAAGCTGTGACAAGGCCTCTGAATTAGCCTTGCAAGCACAATGGAAAAAGGTGATTGAAGCAAGAACATAAGAGGAGGAAAGAAGAAATGGAAGAAACAAGGTAATAGAACATGTTCTTGGTAGAATGTTACAAAGAACCTTGATCACGACTTTAGAAGCAGTTCTAGAGATGTTAATGGTAATACTCGTGGAAAGGGGATAGGTATGAAATCTGACAAAAGTAATTTCCAATGTTACAATTGTTAAAAGTGGGGTCATTATGGAAATCAGTGCCCTCAAAACACCAAGAAAGAAGGCCACACTGAAGAAGCAAAGCTAGCACAAGAAGATGTTGATGAACATGTATTGTTGACGACATAAGAAGATGATGATGAACGAGAATTGATGGTGACCTTGAATGAAGATGAAGGGAAGACCAATAAATGGTATCCTGATACAGGTTGTTCAACACATGTGACTGGTAGAAGAGAATGGTTCTTGGTGTTGGACACCACAGTGAAGAGCAAAGTGAGGTTTCTTGACCACAAGACCATAACATTAGAAGGTGTTGGCAAGATTGCAATCAAGTTGAGGGATGGAAGGAAATCAATCATCTCTGAAGTTCTATTTGTGCCAGGTATGAAAAACAAAAATAGGAGAAAGGTTTTGTGATGCAAATGGAGGACATGTTCTTAAAAGTCCTAGACAAAAATAGGAGACTAATAACTAAGGCTCCTTTGTCAAATAATAGAACATTCAAGATTGAAATTCAAGTCATGGAGCATAGGTTCCTTTCAACAGTAGTTGATAATGAGGAGTGGCTATGGCACTATAGAATGGGGCACTTGAATTTCAGGGATTTGAAAGATCTGAGGAGGAGGAGGAGGAACATGGTGTGTGGCTTGCCTCATTTGTCTTTGCCTAAGGAGATTTGTGCATATTGTGTTGAATCCAAGAATCATAGGAGTTCCTTCAAGCAGTTTGAGTTTGTGGAGAGTAGATTCGAGGGAAAGCTTGACATCATCTATTCTGATGTGTGTGGTACTGTGCAAACAGATTCACTACGAGGCAATAGGCATTTTGTGTCTTTCATTGATGATTTTACTAGAAAGACATGGATATACTTAATTAAGTCTAAGAGTGAAGTATTTGAAGTGTTTCAAAGATTTAATGCACTTGTTACAAGGCAAAGTGACAGGAAAATCAATGTGCTCAGGAATGATGGAGGAGGAGAATTTGTCTCAACTGATTACAAGAAATTTTTTGATGAAGAAGTAATCTCACATGAGATCACACCACTTACACACCCTAACACAATAGCACAGTTGAAAATAAGAACAAGAGCATAATGAACATGGTGAGGAGCATGTTGAAGGGTAAGAATTTGTCTAAGTTTCCTACGGGGTGAAGCTACTACCACTGCAGTGTATCTCTTAAACAGATGCCCAACTAAGAGATTACACTCTATCACACCTGAGGAGGCATGGAGAGGTATTAAACCTAGTGTAAGTCATCTTAATGTTTTTGGTTCTGTTTGCTTTAAACATGTGCCAGATTAGTTAAGGAGAAAGCTAGATGATACGTCAGAACAAATGATTTTGGTGGGATTTCACTCAATTGAAGGCTACAAGCTATTAAATCAAATGACCAAGAAGGTTGTGGTAAGCAAGGAAGTGATTTTTGATGAACACAAGGAGTGAAAGTGGTCTGATGAAAGAGGTGAAGGACCTGCAGAAATGATTTTCAATCTGAATCATGAAACTGATGTTGTAGCACAAGAGGAGGAAAGTGAATTGAGAAGGTGTCAAGAAGCAAGGCAAGCACCTTTCAGGTTGCAGGGATTTTGTTCTCACTAGTGCTGCCATTGCTGCTGTAGAACCTATAGATGAAGACATTGTGCATTTTTCATTATACACAGAAGTCGAGCCTGTTAATTTTGAATATGCAATCAAGGATCCTAAGTGGATATATGCCATGAAGGAAGAGTTCAAGTCCATAGAGAAGACTGAAACATGGGAATTAGTAGCACTGCTAGTTCAAAAGAAGAGCATTAGTGTCAAATTGGTGTACAAGGTGAAGGAGAATCCACACGAAAAAATTCTCATATACAAAGCCAAACTTGTGGTAAGAGGCTTTCAACATAGAACATGCCTTGATTATGAAGAGGTATTTGCCCCAATAGCTAGGATGGAGACAATCAAATTTTTTGTTGCCTTTGCTAGCTTGAGGTGGTGGAAGATGCATCAAATGAATGTTAAATCAGCATTCTTAAATAGACCAATTGTGGAGGAGGTCTACATTGGACATCCACCTGGATTTGAAGTTGAAGGGCATGAAGAAAATGTTTACAAGCTAAGAAAGGCACTCTATGGGTTGAAGCAAGCTCCAAGAGCTTGGAATAAAAGAATTGATAGCTTCTATTGTCAATTTGGTTTCCAAAGATGCAAGTAAACATGGAGTGTACGTGAAGAATGATACTATTATTGATATGCTTATTGTATGCCTTTATGTTGATGATCTTCTTGTTGCAGGCAGCAAAGAAGCAAGCATTTCAAATTTCAAGTTCCAAATGATGCAAGAATTTGAGATGACTGACCTAGGGGAGTTGTCATATTTCCTAGGAAGTGAATTCAAGAGTATTAATGAAGGGATAGTCATGCACCAACACAAGTATGACACTGACATATTGAAGAGGTTTGAAATGATGAATTTTAATCCTGCAAGAACACCTTAAGAGACAGGTTTGAAGCTTGAGAAAGATGGTTCTGAAGAGTGTAGATATTAATTGTTTGTGTTTGGGCCTAGTGTTGACTGGCCCATATCTGTTGTATCCGTTTTTAGATATTAATTGTTTGTGTTTGGGTCCAGTATTGACTGGCCCATAACTGTTGTATCAATTTGTTGACCCAAATTAGTAGGAATGTTAGAAGGGTTATTGGATTAAAAATCTTTTGTACAAAACAAAGCAATCAATACAATCAAGACACGGTTTTCTTCGCAAACAGTATCTGTTACCCAACACGTGGCATCAAAGCTCCGTGAGGGGCCTGATCAAGAAAATGATCGAGAAATCCGCAGTTTTTTCGTCGCAACGAGAGGCGGTGGTGCTAATGGCAGACAGGGAGAGTGGAAGTTATGTGCAACCGGCGATACCAAGATTCGATGGCCACTACGACCATTGGAAGATGCTGATGGAGAACCTCCTAAGATCGAAAGATTATTGGGAAGTTGTAGAGAAAGGGATTCCAGCATTGGAAGAAGACGCGAGCCCAGAATTGAGGAAATCACACGATGAAGCGAAGGTCAAAGACCTAAAGGCGAAAAACTATCTCTGTCAAGCAATTGAGAGAGGAATCTTGGAGACAATGATGAAGATTGACACTGCGAAGGACATTTGGGATTCTTTGCAACAGAAGTATCAAGGATCTACCAAAGTGAAGCAAGCACAGCTTCAAGCTCTTAGGCGCAAGTTTGAAGTGTTGACGATGAAAGAAGACGAGTCAGTGAACGATTACTTCGCAAGAACCCTCATAATCGCGAAGAATATGAGGGCTCAAGGCAAGAAGGTGAGCGAGAAGACTGTCGTGCAAAAAATCATGAGATCAATGACACTAAGATTCAATTACGTTATTTGTTCAATTGAACAAAGCAACGATGTTGAGACACTCTCAATTGATGGACTGCATAGCAGTATTCTGGTTCAAGAAGCACGCATGAAGGGACAGAAGGAGGAAGAACAGGCACTCAGAGTGAGTGACTCCTCGCGAGGAAGAGGAAGAGGCCGTGGAACAGGAAGGGGAAGAGGGAGAACCACATCAAAGGAGCACATAGAGTGATATCAGGAGTGTACTATGTCCCTAATTTGTCAAGCAACTTATTGAGCATAGGTCAATTGCAACAGAAGGGATTGAAAGTTGTATTTGAAGACGATAAATGCCTAATGCATCACAAAGAAAAGGGATTAATCATGACATTACACATGGCTAACAATAGGATGTTTGCAATCAAGGTAACCCCTATAGTTGGTGAATCTACATGTATGCAAATTACTGATGAAAGGATAACTGATTTGTGGCATAGGAGGTATGCACATCTCAGTTACAAAGGGCTGATTCTTCTGAAGCAAAAAGAAATGGTGAAGGGCATTCCAAGTTTGAGTGAGACAGAGAAGATATGCTCAGATTGGAAAGCAACATAAGGACAATATGGCAAAGCAAAGCAACTGGAGAGCTTCTAGGAAGCTTGAATTGGTACACTCTGACATCTGTGGACCCATCACACCTGAATCCAACAATAAAATGATGTATTTCATTTCATTTCATTCATTGATGATTTCAGTAGGAAAAGCTCGATATTTTTCTTAAGAGAGAAATCTGCTGCATTTGAGACATTTAGAAGATTTAAAACAATGGTTGAAAAGGAGAGCAATTGTTCTATTAGTTGTCTTAGAACAGATAGAAGAGGAGAATTTAACTCTAAGGAGTTTAATGATTTATGTGTTGAGAATGGTATAAGGAGATAATTAACAGCTGCCTTTACACCACAACAGAATGGTGTGGCAGAGAGGAAGAATAGAACAGTGATGAATTTGGTTAGATGCCTGCTGAGTGACTCTAAAATGCCAAAACGTTTCTGGCCAGAGGCAGCCAAATGGAGCTTCTATGTGTTGGATAGATCTCCCACTGTATCTGTCAAGGATTTAACCCCACAAGAGGCTTGGAGTGGTGTGAAACCATCAGTTGGCCATTTTAGGGTATTTGGATGTGTTGCCTACATGCACATTCCTGACTCACAGAGAAGGAAACTTGATGACAAGAGCAAGAAATGTGTCTTCTTAGGGGTAAGTGAAGAATCTAAAGCCTATAGACTCTATGATCCCACTACTAAGAAGATTATGATCAGCAAAGATGTGAACTTTTATGAGCATAAGAGATGGAATTGGGGTGCCATAGAAGTAGATGAGGTACAATGTGAACTTGAAAGTGAGTCAAACTCAGAGAATGCAGAAGCCAGCACAAGTCATAATGCAGAAGGAAATGTGAATGCTAATAATAATGCTGATAATGAAGAACAATCAGAAGAACCTGGCCCTTCTAGTTCCCAAAATTTGAATCAAGAGAGGAGAGAAGATGACAGTGACTCAAATTTGAAGACCAAGAAACCTAGAAAGAAGAAGAATCCTCAATGGTGGCAAGACTATTTGGTAACTGGTGTTCCTGTAACTGGTATTCCTAATACTGGTACAGAGAGCCTCACAGATACAGAAACTGTTGATGACAGTGAACTACACAGTCTAGTCGTATTTGATAATCCTGCAGATCCCCTGACATATGATGAAGCCTCACAGCATGAAAAATGGAGAAAAGCAATGGATGTGGAAATAGAATCCGTTGAGAAGAACAGGACTTGGGTCCTAGAACCACTGCCCTCTTGGGCTAAGAAGATTGGGGTAAAATGGGTATTCAAGACCAAGTTTAATGAAGAAGGAAAGATAGACAAATATAAGGCTCGCTTGGTTGCAAAGGGTTATTCACAGCAGCCTGGAATTGACTTCTCAGAAGTGTATGCTCCAGTAGCAAGATGGGATACCATCAGGTCAATCCTCTCAGTTGCAGCAGGTGAGGGATGGCAAGTGTGCCAACTTGATGTGAAGTCAGCCTTCCTACATGGTGAGTTAAAAGAAACTGCGTATGTTGCACAACCTGAGGGCTATGAGAAGAAGGGAAATGAAGATTATGTATACAAGTTAAGTAAGGCCTTGTATGGACTTAGGCAGGCTCCAAGAGCATGGTACAGCAGGATAGATTCATACTTTGGTAAAGAAGGATTCAACAGATGTCTACATGAACATACTCTCTACACTAAGAGAGGAGATGGAAACAAATTGTTGATTGTCAGTTTATATATAGATGATTTGATTTGTACTGGTAATGATATGTCTCTCATTGATGAGTTTAAGAAATCAATGAAACACGAGTTTGACATGGTTGATCTTGGTAGGATGAGGTACTTCCTTGGAGTGGAAGTACTTCAAAATAGAGAAGGTATCTTCATTACACAGCAAAGGTACATTGGTGAGATCTTAGAGAGGTTTGGCATGCATGAATCCAAGCCGGTTAACAGCCCTGTTGTGACAAGGACCAAACTGAGAAGAGTAGAGGAAGAGAAATCTGTGAACTCAAGAGGCTTCAAACAAATTGTTGGGAGCCTGATGTACTTGAATGCTACTCGGCCAGATATCATGTTTGGAGTCAGCTTGATTAGAAGGTTTATGGATAGGCCTGCAGAGGAACATTTTGTTGCTGCAAAAAGAATACTTAGATACTTGAAGGGGACCATTGAAATTGGGATACTGTACAAAAGAGAAAAGAAACATGGTCTGGTTGCCTACTGTGATAGTGACTATGCTGGTGACTTGGATGATAGGAAGAGCACAAGTGGATATGTTTTCATGCTCAATGGGGGTGCTGTCTCTTGGTCATCAAAGAAGCAACCCATTGTAACACTGTCTACAACAGAAGCAGAGTTTGTAGCTGCTGCTTATTGTGTATGCCAAGGAGTATGGCTTGACAGAATTCTGGAAACAATAGGTCAAAAGCAAGAAGGGTGCCTGGGAGTGTTTTGTGATAACAGCTCCACCATAAAACTGTCAAAGAATCCAGTACTCCATGGAAGAAGCAAACATATTGATGTGAGGTTCCACTTCTTGAGAGAATTGAGCAACTCAGGTCGCATTGAGTTGAAATTCTGTTCTACTCAGAATCAATTGGCTGATATACTAACAAAGGGCTTGAAGATAGAGAGCTTCTCCAAAATCAGAAGGGAAATTGGAATGTGCAGCTGTAATCAGATTGAAGATGGTAAACTGGGCTATGGGAAAGCTTCAGTTTAAGAGAGGAAACGTAGATATTAATTGTTTGTGTTTGGGCCTAGTGTTGACTGGCCCATATCTGTTGTATCAGTTTGTAGATATTAATTGTTTGTGTTTGGATCCAGTATTGACTTGCCCATAACTGTTGTATCAATCTATTGACCCAAATTAGTAGGAATGTTAGAAGGGTTATTGGATTAAAAATCTTTTGTACAAAACAGAGTAATCAATACAATCAAGACACAATTTTCTTCGCAAACAGTATCTGTTACCCAACAAAGAGTTGGTTGATGCTACCAAGTATATAGACAGATTGCGGTATCTCTCAAGTACTTGTGGAACACAAGGTGTGAGTTGATGAATTTTTTGGATTGATAAGCGGGTAAATGGAGAAACCTCAAGTTTCACATCTCTTGGAAGCAAAGAGAATCATTAGGTACATCAAAGGAACCTTGAATTGGGGAATTTCGCTTTCTAGTGTTGGGAGCCGTGGAAGTGCTTGCATCCTGGATTATTCTAACTCAGATTGGAGTCGAGATAAATATGATCGAAAAAGCACTGTTGGTTATGTTTTTCAGTTGGAGAAATCACCAATTTCTTGGGGTTCTAAAAAAGGAATCAATAGTAGCATTGTCCTCTTGTGAGGCAGAGTATGTTGTTGCAGCAATGGCAACTTGTCAAGCAGTATGGCATGACACATTGCTGCAAGATTTGAAGCTCAAGGTTGGAGATGGGATTGTGACTTTGTATGTTGATAACAAGTCAGCAATTAACATAGCCAAGCACCCTGTCACAAATGGGAGGAGCAAACATATTGAGACACGTTTTTTACTTCCTAAGAGATCAAATAAACAAGCAGAAACTCAAGGTTGAATATTGCAACACCAAACCTCAAGTGGCAGACATTCTAACTAAGCCCCTCAAATGGGAAGTGTTCTCCGATTTGAGAGGAAAGTTAGGAATGATAGATTTTGTAAACAAGAATTAGGGGAGTGTGTTAAATAAAATGTAATTCATGTTAGTGCTATGAGAGGTGCTATAGCACTGAACGCTATTAGCAGTGCTATAACACTATTCTGTAACACTCAGTTGTAGTTAGTTGCCAGTTAATTCAGTTACTCTATTCTGTTAGAGTATCGATTGTATAAATAGCCTAATTAGGGCCTATCAATGAATATAATAGAATTTTCTCCAATCATTGCTGTATGCATTCCGTTCCCTCCGTTGTTCAATCATTACTAGTTCTTGCTCTACAATACAGTATGGTTCCTTAATTATTTTCCTACCACAATAATTTAACATACATTCTATGATTTTAAAATATAGCACAATATATATTCATAAAGCTCTGGTGCTTGATCTATATCTATCATCAAGTTCCACATGCATATTCTTCATCTTCGTGCTTATGTTTTGGTTGATGGTGAGATTAAGCATATTAGATGATAGACATACACAAGATAACATGCATGAATACTTTGACGTTTACTTTTTTCTTTATAGTTACATAATAACTGCATTATTATGAGTCGTTAGTGTATTATGCTAGTGTATTAGCGATTAGTCAGTTCTTATCCCACTATGCTAGTGTATTAGCGACCTCTTAGTTCTTACGAGTCTTACAAGCAAGGTCCACTAAGTCAAGTACGTCCAAAAATCCATCACTGAGACCATCACCTAACATCTAATTTGTTTTAGTCACTTGTAGTCGAATACATTACCTTAGGTAATTGGTTAACATCATAACTTGGGGAATGTTTGACTTTAACTTTATTTGAGCTTCTCTTCTCCTTAAAAGGAGAGAAGTGTGGCCAAACACTCTTTGATAAACGATCTTTTAAAAATTTGTACCGTATTTTTATAAAAAAAAAACCATTTTTCAGCTTATTTAAAAAACACGTGGAGATGAGATCATGTAGAGAAAGATTACATTTCGTTGTTGAGGAGGAAAAAATAGTTATAATTGATTTAATGTGGCATTAAGGACCCACAACCATATACCTTTATCTGCTTGATTGAAATATGTTGATTGATTGGTTGTTATATGATTGGTTGTTATATGTATTATGATTATGATGATTCTATGTTGTTATTAGTATCGTGTTGATCTGAGTGATAGTATATGTGCTGCTAGATGAAGGATGAATAGAATAAGATAATAAATAAAGGTTAGTTGAGAAGATAGTGGTGAAGTATTTTCATGGCCTGTATGAACACAGACTCAATCAAGTTAGATACAAGTTATAGCTAGGCTGTAAACCATAAGGTGAAATTTGTAGGCTGTAAATAGGGAAGTTATTTGATGAAGAGAAATACACTTCACTTATAAATGTAGGCGTGAATATCAGAGATGGATGAAGTAAAGAATTAATGTTTGTGTTTGAGCATTAAATTATACTCCCCTATTTCGTTTTAATAATATGTTAAAGTTGTTTCGCACGAGTTCAATTTCTCTCAAGTATTTATCGTGTCAAACAGGAGAAAGAGTGACTTGAATCAATTAATATTAGTATGTTGATAAAACCGAGGGAACACTAAATATAAGTTCTCTTATAGAATGTGAAGAAAAGGTGCTCTAGCCGGCCCTAGTTTTTCTCCATCTTCCCTCTAAACTTTCTTCTTCATCATCCATTGGAGAGGGATGGTTTTGGGTCATTTTTTTGACCCGGAATCACCTCTCACTATCGTTTTTCCTTTCCTTTCATCTAAATAAGTGTTATCCACATAACTTTGAGTTTTTTTGATTTCATCATCTAAGTGTGGGGTCGTTTGTTTTGTTCGTCGTCTTGTGTGACGTAGTTTGGGTTTTCCCGTCTTGTTGCGGTCACTACTGCAGAAAAGGCTTTTGGAATCAGTTGTTTGACACATTAGGAATCAGTTATTGGCCGATTCGTATACTCTCGATTCTGAAAGTGGGGACATTTTGAATCGGTTATATAACCAAATAAAAATGCTTTCCCAGACACACATTACAAACCTGACAAACATGACATTTCAAATTGATTAGATAAACTACCAATTGTAAATGTCCTTAAAAAACCAGACATTTAAAATCGGTTCTTTATATAACCGATTTCTAATGTCCATTTTTTTTCATTGATACAGCAACTATAATAATTATTCATACACCAACTTACCAATTTACATACAACAACCCATAATAATTCATAAATATACTTTCATTAAACTTAAAAGTACTATAAGCACAAAATTCCACCAATTCATTAAACTTGAAAGTTATACAAATTTCTTAAAACACTACAAGAAAATTGACATATACCAACGGAGGTGTAACACCCTAAAATATTTAATTAATTTATTTAATTAAGTATTTGGGAATTTAAATTAATTTATTTGATATAATGTAATTAATTAAAATTTTATTAATTTTTGGTGGTATTAGGAGGGAGTGGAGGCGCCACTTGCATGACTTGGGCTTGAGTGAAAGGCCCAAGCCCATGATCCACAAGTATGCGAAGTGGCTTGGTTAGTTGGAGGCTAGGGTTTTGCTAGGGGTTGCGAAATCGAGAGAGAGAGAGCAAGAGAGAAAGAGAGGAGCGTGAGAAAGAGAGAGAGCAAGAGGCGGCCAAGAGGAGAAGGAGAAGAGGAAATTCGAAGAGCAAGGAGAGAAGAGATCTCCATTGTAGCTGAGGTTCTGTTGGTGATTGCATCCTAGGGCATCGAATTCTTCTTCTTGAAAAGGTTAGGGGAGCTCTATCCTTCCATCTAATAGATCTCATGATAGGTCCTAGATCTAAGGTTTATACTAGATCCATGTTGTTCGTGATGTTCTTCTATGTTCTTGATGCTCTTGATGATCTTGATGTTCTTGATGTTAATTTTATATATATTCATATATGTATATGCGAATTTGATCTAGTACTTGAGTATGATCTATGATTTAGCCTATTTGATGGTGATATGCGTATGTGTTGGGAGCCCAAAATTCTGATTTATGTGTTTGGCTTGTTGGTGATGAAGTCGCATAGGTGATTGTAGGTGTTTGGGCGCCTAGGGCGCCATGATGATGTTGGTGATGTTTTTCAATTGAGTTTTGGTAAATTGAGTTTTGGTGATCTTGAATAAAATAAGTGCATTTTTTTTTGGTTGCTGGAAAATTTGAGTTTTTACACTTTAAAATTGTTAGGAATCAATTTTTAGTGTTGAAAAGTTGTTGGAAGAATTCTGGATTTTGTTGCTGCTGTTTTCTGGGCGCCAGGCGCCCTGTGCTGGGCGCCAAGGGCGCTGTGCGTTGTGTCTGTGTGTGTTGCTGGGCGCTGGGTGCCAGCGCTGGGCGCTGAGCGCCCATGCGTGTGTGTGTGTTGCGCCAAGGCGCTGGGCGTAGGGGTGTCAAAAAAACCCGGACCCGCGGGTACCCGCGGGTAAAACCCGTCACGGGTCCGGGGCGGGTAGTTAAACGGGGACCCGCGGGTCAAATAAACGGGTATTTTGGCTACCCGTCAATAAACGGGGCGGGTCCGGGTAGCGGGGTACCCGGACCCGCGGGTACCCGTACCCGTTGAAAATTATGTTGTTTCTTTCTTTTTTTATCATCTATTGTTGTTGTTGTTTAAGTGGATGTTTATTCACATTTTGTTGTATCTTTTATCCTAATATTTTGGATAATGTTTAGTTGTTTTTTTTTAAGTTTTTATTTTCATAATTTTAGTTTTTTTATCTCAATTCATTAACAATTATATATTAATAAATAGTTCATACGATAAATGCATATCAAAATGCGTAATTTTTTTATATAAATGAATCAAAAAAATAGTGTTAAAAAAACTAATTTTCTATGGTATTTCAAATTTTATTTTTAAAAGTTTTTTATTTATTAATTTACAAATACCCGCGGGTACCCGCGGGTACCCGTTTAAAAAAGTATCCGTTTAAAACCCGTTAAACGGGTACCCGTCACGGGTCCGGGACGGGTCCGGGGCCTATTTATAATAAACGGGTCGGGTCCGGGTAGTGAGATACCCGTGCCCGCCCCGCCCCGTTGACATTCCTAGCTGGGCGCCAGGCGCTGGGCGCTGGGCGCCCGTGTGTGTTGCCTGCGTGTTGCGCTGAGGCGCTGGGTGCCAGCGCTGGGCGCTGAGCGCCCGTGTGCGTGCGTGTGTGCGTGTGTTGCGCGCCTGGGCGCTGGGCGCCTGTGGCGTGTGCGTGTGTGCGTGTGTTGCGCGCCTGGGCGCTGGGCGCCAGTGCGCGTGTTGCCTGGTTGCCTGGGCGCCTAAGGCGCCAATTTCAGAATGTTGCCTAATTTTGTCCAAACTTATTTTTAACATAACTTTCGACTCAGACATCCGTTTTGAACGATTCAAAAAGCATTGTGAAACATTTTCCGCTGCCTATCTGTGTGTTCCCTTTTTGAAAATAAAAATTTATAATTTCAGAAGGTTGCTGGGGCGCCCAAGTGGCTGTTCCCGGTGATCGTTGCTGTGACAATACAAAGGTATTTTTGGTGTCTTTGAAAACTCTCTTTGAGTGCGATCAGTGATTTTTAACGAAGTAGTGTCAAAAATGATGATTTTGACGATGATGCCCCTAGGGGCTAGTTAAATGACGATGATGCCCTTGGTGGTTAGTAAATGACGTTTTTGCCCTCAGTGGCTATTGTTTGAGTTGATTGATATTTATGTGTAAGTGACGATGAAAACCCAGTGACGTTTGAGGCCCGAAGGGCTAAGTGATGTTAAGGTCTAAATGGCCAAGTGACGTTGTGTGCTGATTATGAATTTGACAGGTGCTGTGCTCTTTGCGAGCAAACCGGTAAGTGACGGGTCACATAGTTGACTATGATTTGAGTAATTGTGTGTTTGTGTGTTGTGAGTGGTGCATGTCATAGTGTCTCATTCCCATATGCATAAACCCAGTGACGTTTTGAGGCCTGAGTGGCTAAGTGACGATGAGGCCTTAAGGGCTAAGCGACGTTTTGTGAAAAGGTACCTCATACATATACCCGCGAGTGGGTTGCATTTTCATAAGCCTACATGACATGAGATGAGTTATTGTAAGTGATGTGAATGATGACTGTGATGTGGATATTTAGTGTTTTGGATGCTGATTGTTCTAGTGTGTAGCCTATGATTAGTACTTATCATATTTTCTATTATATGGATTGAAATGATGCTCACCCTTTCCTGTTTGAATGTTACCCCCGTGTTGGTAACGTGCAGGTGATTCCCAGTGAATGCCTTAGCTTCACTTCTTGAGTCGAGTCGTCATGCTCTGATACGTAGCACTCAGGGGGGGAAAACGAACTCAACATTTATTAATGATTTTTGGCTGTTATGTCCATGTGGACTCTTCTGTTATATTTTATTATTTTCCGCTGCGTAGTTGGTTTTGTTATGTTGAGTTTTATAAGCGACGTTAAATTGAGGCTTGAGATTCTTTTATTTGTGACGTGCTACGTGAATGCATAATTACTGAGTTGAACTGTTTTAAATTGATAAGCGACGTTTTACTGAAGTATGTGTAACATTCCCTATGAACGAATTTTTTTAAACTCTGATTTTTATAAATAAAGTGACGGGTAGAAAGGGGTGTTACATTAGTGGTATCAGAGCAGTTCGGTCTGTCCGGCCAATGTTGTCCTGTCATAGTGTCTTATGACAATAGATTAGTTCTGAATATTTGGTTTGTGCTGCAGTGATAGTTCATAATGGCTGGGAGGAACGACGCTGCTCTTGCTGCTGCATTGCAGGCTATGGCTCAGGCTGTGCAGGGTCAGCAGAATGCTGGAGATAATGCTGGTTTTCGGAGTCTGACTACCTTCCAGAGAGAGAATCCGCCCACCTTTAAGGGCAAATATGATCCAGATGGTGCTATGGCTTGGTTGAAGGAGATCGAGAGGATTTTCAGGGTGATGGACTGTACTGTTGAGCAGAAGGTCCGTTTTGGTATCCACATGTTAGCCGAGGAGGCCGACGACTGGTGGTTGGCTACTAGGCAGAGGTTAGAGGCTGTGCAGGAAGAGATTACTTGGGAGGTATTCAACAGGGAATTTCTGAGAAAATATTTTCCTGAAGACGTCAGAGGGAAGAAAGAGATAGAGTTCTTGGAGCTGAAACAGGGTGGTATGTCTGTGACTGCCTATGCGGCAAAATTTGTGGAATTAGCAAAATTTTATCCACACTATAGTGAGGCTACAGCTGAATTTTCTAAATGCATCAAATTTGAGAATGGGTTGAGGCCTGATATTAAAAAGGCCATTGGTTATCAGAAGATTCGTGTGTTCGCAGATCTTGTGGACAGTTGCAGAATCTTTGAGGAGGACAGTACTGCTCATTACAAAGCTACTTCTGAGAAAAAGGGTAAGTTTCAGAGTCGAAGCAAGCCGTATGAGGTTCCTGCGGGTAAGAGTTATCAGAAGGCTGCTGGAGGTAAGAGTTCTAGTGGGGGAGATGCCCCTGCTAGCATTGTCTGTTATAAGTGTGGCAAGCCTGGCCACAAGAGTACTACATGCAGGTCTGATGAGAGGGTTTGCTACCGTTGTGGTAAAAAGGGTCAAATGGCAGCCGAGTGTAAGGTCAAGGATGTGGTGTGCTTCAACTGTGGTGAGTCGGGGCATATCAGTACAAAGTGTACCAAGCCGAAGAAGGAAAGGTCTACTGGGAAGGTATTTGCATTGGCAGGAGAGGAGTCTGATGACAAAGATGGTCTGATTAGAGGTACGTGTTTTATTAATGGTACTTCCCTGAAATCTCTTATTGATACTGGTGCTACCCATTGTTTTATATCTGTTGATTGTTGTAAACGATTGGGTCTTGTTTTATCTGCTATGTGTGGGGATATGGTTGTCGATACTCCTGCGAAGGGGTCGGTGATTACGTCCCAGGTGTGTTCTCAGTGTCTCGTGTCGATCTTCGGCAGGGACTTTATTGTGAATTTTGTTTGCTTGCCGTTGAGAGGTCTGGATGTAATCTTAGGCATGGACTGGTTAGAGAATAATCACGTTCATATCAACTGTCGTAGCAAGTCGGTTAGTTTCGGGGAAGAAGATTCGGTTTTGGTATCTGCTGGTCAGTTGAAGAAATTGAAGAAAGAAGGAGTTCAGTTATTTGCGTTGATGGCTTCGTTGTCTGCTGAGAGTCAGGCTGTTATTGAAGAACTGAAAGTGGTACGCGAGTTTCCTGAAGTTTTTCCTGATGAAATTCCGGGTGTGCCACCGGAAAGAGAAGTTGAGTTTTCGATTGATCTTGTACCTGGTACGAGGCCTGTGTCTATGGCACCGTACAGAATGTTGGCGTCGGAACTGTCTGAGTTGAAGACGCAACTTGAAGAATTGCTTGAGAAGAAGTTTGTGAGACCGAGTGTATCACCGTGGGGAGCTCCGGTATTGTTAGTGAAGAAGAAAGATGGGAGCATGAGGTTATGTGTGGACTATCGTCAGTTGAATAAGGTAACTATCAAGAATAAGTATCCGCTTCCGAGGATCGACGATCTGATGGATCAGTTAGTGGGTGCCCGTGTTTTCAGCAAAATTGATTTGAGGTCCGGGTATCATCAGATTAAAGTAAAGGAAGAGGATGTTCAGAAGACAGCGTTCAGGACAAGGTATGGGCATTATGAGTATTCAGTGATGCCGTTCGGTGTGACCAATGCTCCTGGTGTATTTAT
>JAZGSX010000148.1:0-25000 GCA_039519185.1 Astragalus membranaceus
TACTAGGAAATGGGGTATCTTTCTGAGGCAACTGGTTGTAACAGGGGTGGCGTATCTCTTGTTATTGTTGTAATAGATTTGAGGGCTCTTCATAGGTGGGGTATCCTACAAGGAGAGTGCCTGAGTCTGTAAAGGTTTCCAAGGCACCCGTAAGCCTTGTTGTGTTAGTGGAAAATCTCACAAGGGTGTGAGGACTGGACGTAGGTCACTGGGAAGTGACCGAACCAGTATAAATCTGTTGTGTTCTTTATTGTTTTATTTTCTAATTCCTTCGCTTCCACTTAACCCACGCGAAAATTAATCTAAGTCAATGAAAAGGGGAAAAAGTTTTCAAAAGGTTTTAAATCTCAATTCACCCCCCCTCTTGAGACTGAAGCAACTTGGCAACAAGTGGTATCAGAGCTAGACTCTTGTATAAAGGGCCTAGTGTTGTCAAGTGGCTTCAGCCTCAAGAGGGGGGGGGGTGAATTGAGATTTAAAACCTTTTCAGATCTTTTGAAAATCTTTTTCCCCTTTTTCAATGACTTAGATTAATTATCGTGCAGGTTAAATGGAAGCGAAGGAATTAGAAATAAAGCAGTAAAGCACGCAGAGATTTATCCTAGTCCGGTCACCTCCTAGTGACCTACGTCCAGTCCTCACACCCTTGTGAGATTTTCCACTAACACAACACAAGGCTTACGGGTGCCTTGGAAACCTTTACAGACTCAGGCACTCTCCTCCTAGGATACCCCACCTATGGAGAGCCCTAAAATCTATTACAACAATAACAAGAGATACCCCACCCCTGTTACAACCAGCTACCCTAGAAAGATACCCCACTTCCTAGTACAAACAGCTACCCTAGAGAGATACCCCACTCCCTAGTACAAATCACAACAATTAAACAATAACAATTGTAAAGACAGAAATACCTCTAACGAAGGCAGATATTACAACTTGAAGAATGCAACCCCAACTAACTCTTAGCGAAAGATCAGCTCTTGACGGACCAGCGGTGCGAGAAGAACAGAGAATAAAGTGTGAAGAGTTTTTCTCAAAATTTGCTCTGATTTCGTAAAATGGGTTGGTAAGAAATGGAGGCTATGAGGCCTCTATTTATAGGCTATGAGAAAATCACGTTTACGTTGAAAATGATGTAGGAATCGATTCTTTGGGTCCTTGTGGGTTAGTGCTCAGTATGGTCCTTTTGGGAACCCATACCTTCTTCACATTTTGTCTACCTCTTGCCCTGCAAATGGAAGCTGTATGTCCAGTTTTCCCACCATAATTACACCTGATGCATGGTCTAGGTCTATGATGCATATGCCTTTTAGTGAAGTTGTTTCTAGGATATCTAGGATGTACATGTTGTAAGCTAGATAGTTTTCCTACTGTCCATTCTAGTTCATGGATTTTCTTTTCAAAATCAGTACATTTGTCACAAACATAGTTGGCTTTAAGGTAACCTAGACTGCAGTTTTCCTTTCTAAGTTCTAACGTTTCTTTAGTTAATGCAATTACTTCATTTTGAAGGTGAGAGATAACTTTCTTTGCTTTACCTAATGCTTTAGTTAATTTCACAGAATCATCATGCAATTCAGTAAAAGCTTCATATAAATCATCATACGCATTTTGTAAAGACTCAGGGTTAGATGTTACCTCGTTTTCATTTTCGCTTTCATGATCAGCCATTAATGCAACTTGAGCTTCTCCATCCTCTGATTCATCTAATGAATCCATGCAGTCGTCTTCCCATGCGATGTAGGCTTTTCTTCCTTTGTTATCTCTGAATGCTTTCTTTCCAAATTTGGAATCCTTTTTTCGTAGATTAGGACATTCCATTTTCATGTGCCCGGGTTTCCCGCATTCATAACAAGTAGGAGGACCGGATGAGCTTTCTTTGCTAGAGAACTTTTTTGAGTTGAAGTTCTTCCTTGGATAATTGTTGCTTTTCATGAACCTTTGGAACTTCTAAACCATAAGAGCCATACTTTCATCAACCTCATTATCTGAGTCATCGCTATCATCAAGCCGACTAGAACTGGATGCTTTCAGAGCCAAGCTTTTCTTTTTATTATCTGTACTTTCGTGCTCAGCTAGACGGGTGAGCTCTAGTTCATGCTCTTGAAGTTTACCAAACAGAGTAGCCAGAGTCATAGTAGCCAAATTTCTTGATTCAGCTATAGCAGTGACTTTGGGTTGCCACTCTCTATTCAGACATCTTAGAACTTTGTTGATTAGATCCTCAGCAGGGAATGACTTTCCCAACAAGCTTAACTGATTCACTATGTGAGTGAACCTTTTCTGCATTTCTGGTATTGTTTCACCTGTATTCATTCTAAACAGTTCGTACTCTCTGGTAAGAGTATTTGTTCTTGCCCTTTTCACTTCACTTGTACCCTCATGAGTAACTTGGAGATTATCCCACATTTCTTTGGCAGATTTACAGTTTGAAACTCGAAAAAATTCATCAGCACTTAAAGCAGAAGTAATAGTATTTTTAGCACGTAAATTATGTTGCACTTTTCTTTTCTCATCATCAGACCATTCATTTCTACTTTTTATTGTAGGAATACCATCTACTATGTGTGTGGGGACGAAAGGTCCTTTTTCCACAGCATCTCAAACATCTAAGTCTACCCCTTCAATAAAGATTCTCATTCTTTCTTTCCAGTATGCGTAATCATTCCCGTTGAATCCCGAAGGACGGGTAAGAGAAGCACCCTCTTGCGTATACCAACCTGAAGCCATTTCTCTTGAAGCTGCAAGGCCCTTTATACAAGAGTCTAGCTCTGATACCACTTGTTGCCAAGTGGCTTCAGTCTCAAGAGGGGGGGTGAATTGAGATTTAAAACCTTTTCAGATCTTTTGAAAAACTTTTTCCCCCTTTTCAATGACTTAGATTAATTATCACGCAGGTTAAATGGAAGCGAAGGAATTAGAAATAAAGCAGTAAAGCACACAGAGATTTATCCTGGTTCGGTCACCTCCCAGTGACCTATGTCCAGTCCTCACACCCTTGTGAGATTTTCCACTAACACAACACAAGGCTTACGGGTGCCTTGGAAACCTTTACAGACTCAGGCACTCTCCTCCTAGGATACCCCACCTTTGGAGAGCCCTCAAATCTATTACAACAATAACAAGAGATACCCCACCCCTGTTACAACCAGCTGCCCTAGAAAGATACCCCATTTCCTAGTACAAACAGCTACCCTAAAGAGATACCCCACTCCCTAGTACAAATCACAACAATTAAACAATAACAATCGTAAAGACAGAAATACCTCTAACGAAGGCAGATATTACAACTTGAAGAATGCAACCCCAACTAACTCTTAGCGAAAGATCAGCTCTTGATGGACCAGCGGTGCGAGAAGAACAGAGAATAAAGTGTGAAGAGTTTTTCTCAAAATTTGCTCTGATTTCGTAAAATGGGTTGGTAAGAAATGGAGGCTATGAGGCCTCTATTTATAGGATATGAGAAAATCAAGTTTACGTTGAAAATGATGTAGGAATCGATTCTTTGTTTGAAAACATTGGATCTAGGAATCGATTCTTCTTTCAGTTGAAAATCGATTTTGACTTGGTTTGAAAAGAGGTGGCAATCGATTCTTGATATCTAGGAGGGCTAGGAATCGATTCTATACTCAATGAAATCTTGTATAAATCGATTCTTGGCTTGCCTGAGACATGTGGGAATCGATTTCTAGTTTAGTACAAAAAGGTGTGAATCGATTCTTCCTTAACAATTGTTTAGCTAAGGAATCGATTCTCTAATGAAATCACATGAAGTGAAAATCGATTCTATGCTTTATGATTGGCCTGAAAATCGATTTTGATGAATGTATATGCAAGGTGAAAATCAATTTTTATGTTTCAAAAATGCTTTTTATGTTTTACGTAAGTATGCATGCATCTTTGAAAAACTTGTGAGTGTGTGGGACTTTGAGACGCTAGCTGACCTTCGAAAGAGCTTACACTTTTTCCTAAGACACACCCAAACCCTAAGGACTACCTGTTAAGACTTTGGCAAGTGTACCAAATGTTGCAAGTAATAAAAGAACGGTAAGTACCGGTCCTATCCACAGGGATTGCGTTTTATTATCAATTAGGCAAGTTACTAATTCTTAGCGGTAAAATCGTAAAGATAATAATTTTGGGATTTTGTAAATTAATGAAAGATAGCGTTTGAAAATAAAACAAGATACAAGCGATTAAGGATTGATTCATCATCCCTATGCTATCATATGACCTTCAACCAATATCAATGTAATTATCCAAATTATCTGATTCAATTCACTAAATTAGGTCAAGGACAATTCCTTGCCTCAAAACCCCTTTTACCTAATGAGAAACCCTAATTCCTTAGGTGATTCTTGCCAATAGGCAAAGCATTAAACATTAGAAATAAAGAATTCACAAACCCATGGTTCCATAATCCTATGACAACAAGTATGTGACCTAAATCCCCAATTTCAGGCATACAAATCCATATTCCTATGGTGATCATAAACCTAGATCAATACAACTATCATGAGTAATTGTAAATCATTAAGCATAGAGATAAAGGAAATAGATAAATTGAACAAAAACTGACTTGGTCATAACAAAGCATTCATATGATAGTTTTGGGAAGAGTCGTCTCTCCCTAATCAAAAGAAACTAAGTAGACAACATCTTAAGAGAAGAAAGCAAGAGTAGGAGAAGATTACATAAATGAGAATCCATTAGAACCTTCAAACCCATGTTCCCAAAGTGAAGGAAGGCCTCCAAATTCGCCCCCAGCTGCTGCTCCAAACCCTAGCACTGCTCCCCAGCCGAAGTCCCTGAACAATTCGCTGAAAACTGATATTTAACCTAATTTTTTACGCACCATCGTGACGCGACCCGTACCCGTCGCGACGCGAAAACTTCCAGAACCAATTTCTTCCAATTTCTTGCTTCCATCGCGACGCAAGCCCTCCTGGTCGCGACGCGAGATCCGACCGATCCAATCCTCCAATTGTTTTGCACCACTGGGCAAGTGTCTGGTTCGCCAGTTGATGCCACAACACCTTGAGGTCTTCAATTACAGTATAATACCAGAACTGCTGGAAATTGTTTACCATTGACTCCTACTACGAAAAACTAAAACTATGCCAAAACCCTTGGCAATTGACTGAAATAAGACTTAAATGACTAACAATTTGGCCATAAACTGAACAACAATTATCATATGATGATGAGTCAACACAACCCCAAACATAGATCATTGCTTGTCCTCAAGCAATTCACTCAATTCAGGCTGTGGCAATTTGTTATTCAGCTTTCACAAACTTCGCTTGACGTATCAGAAAATATCATCCAACATAATATAGTGGCAAGACCATTGAATTGGAAAACACATGATCATAGGCAGGCAAGCAATCTCAAGTCCTCTCTTTTTTACACATCTCACTACTGTTTCTCTCTTTAAGGTGTTTTGGGTGTTCACTCAATTCACAGTACCTGCATCATCGTTTCAAAGGCTTGAACAAGTTCTATACAAATCTATACACATGATATGCACACACACTAATTGAGGACTTTCAAGGTTGTAACGGGGCTTAGGTAAGGGTGGATAAAATTTGGACAAGTAGGTTACAACTTGGAGTTAGGCCTACCTCTCTCTATGTCAATTTCAGCAATCTTGCTCACTTACCCATTTTCCCCAAAGCATTCCACAAGAGAAGGAACTATTCACTTATTATTTATGTATAACTTTTTTGTTTGTTTTTTTTTTGAAATATATATATATATATATATTTATATATATTTCTTTTCTTTTTCTTTTTCTTTATATGTTCCTTTCTCTTGTATACCACCGCAAACTTAGAATGTTGCTATTCCATGAGCAACCCCAAACTTAGAATTTTCCCCACGCTCATGCTTTTATCTACCTGACTCCAAGTTAAGAAAAACTAGGCTATGATTTGCAGGAAAATTACAAAAATAAACAATTAGGCTCAGAGGGGCTAACAAATGATAACAGTTAGAGGGCTGGCTTGAAAGGCTCAGGTTTTCACAAAAAAATTGCCTTAGTGTGTATGTAAATCACATGCAAGATAGTTAAGCACAAGTTCAAGTTCTGCAGACTAATGCAAGCAAGGAATACACACAAGCAATTATATAAGTGTTTGGGCTCAAACCTCACGGCTGGGATTTTAAGAGATGGAACTCGAGAGAACCTGCCAACAGATGATCTAGATCTTCCTCAACCTTTGACTTAGCCACTGACACTACCTGATGATAAGGTCTGACTTGAAAGTAATCACATGGTAGCTGCAAAACATGTTAGAGCTAAACAACCACCACCGAGAATGAGTTCAAAGTTGTGGTGCATCATAATCAATGTAAAAGTCATAACAACAGTACAACCAAAATTCAAAAAAAAAACTACCTCCACCATGGATTGCCTCCCATGAAGCGCTTTTTTATCGTCCTAAGCTTGACGTTTGAACTTCCCCTATCAAGGTGGCAGATATGACACAAAGAACACATCATCCTTCTGCTTTCATTTCTAGGGCAAGAACATCATGAATTTGAAGTATAATCGCAGATGCTTCCATACCCTCTCAAGGTGAAGGATGGCGAACAAGGCATAGAAGGAGTCTAAATATCGATCAATCTCTTCATTTCTATCTTCCTTGCTGCCCAAAGGATTAGTTGGAAGAATGCTTTGTTGGGTTTTTTCTTGTTGGATTTTCACACGTTCCCAACATTGGGAATTTTGAGCTTCCTTCCAAACTACATGATCCTCCCGTTCAATCTTTTTGTGGTTAGGCTTCACAACTCCCTCACTATTTTTACTTAACTCATTTTTGACTCCTCCATTTTTCTTTTTCAACTTCTCCCTCAACACCTCAGTTTCGCTACTCTCCTTACGGGACTTGGGTTTGGTACTAGCATGAGCGCCACTGTTAGATGTTTCTGCAAGCTTTCTTGATAACTCCCTAATTTGAGCCTCCAAATTATTCATCGAAGTTTCATGGTTTTTCTCCATAATTTTCATTGCTTGCTCTTGAGAGTGAAAAGTGGTCTGAGTCGTTTGTAAGCATTGTTTCAGAGCATCTTCCAAATGAGTTCCATGGTCATGAAGTTGCATTACCTGAGCAGTTGTTGGAGTTTGAGATCGAACTTCCAAAGCAGCAGCCACTTGTTTGGTCAGAGATTCCATTTGGAGAGACATTAGCTTTTGTTGAGCCAATATTGCACTATTAGAGTCCAACTCCAACATACCCTTCTTAGCTATAGCTCCACGGGCATTTTGCAATCTGTACTCATATGAAGTCATATCCTCTACTAGTTGTTTAGCCTCCTCCCAAGTTTTAGTACCCAAAGACCCTCATGCTGAGATATCTAACATCATCCTGGTTTGGGTTAGCAATCCATAACAGATGGTTTGCAACTGCAGGAAATCATCAACACCATGCCCTGGACATTTTTTCAATAACAGCTTAAATCTTTCCCAGGAATCATATAGGGACTCTGAATCCCATTGTGCAAATTAAGTTGTAGATTTCTGCTCTCTTTTGGAGAAACTCGGAGATTGGGAAGAACCTCTCTAGGAACATGTTTTCAAGATCACTCCAAGCATTGACAGTTCCTGGTGGCAGAGTATTCAACCAATCTTTTGCCCGGCCTGTGAGAGTGAATGGAAACAGGCGCACTTTCTTGGAATTTTCATCAACCCCCTCAGGATATGTGGTTCCACAAATCTCATGGAACTGGGATAAGTGTTGGTTGGGGTCTTCAGCATCTGACCCTGAAAACTGCTCTGATTTCAGTGCGGTGAGAATGGATGACTTCATGTCAAAGGTGGCTCTGAAGGTGTAAGCCTGAATGCTCTTATTTCTCCTCCCAAAGTCACTAAGAGTCCGCCTGGGAGGTGGATCTTCAGCCATTACTTCCTCTTGCTAATTTGGTTTTTTTTTTCTCGGGGTCAAACAGCAATTCTTTCGAACTTTGCCCCCGCCTGAACAACTCACTGAAACACTAAACAAACCGTCAAAAGGTCCAACACAATAACTAAGGATCTAAATATATAAAACAAAATAAAATACTGAATTAAATAAAATAAATATAAAATACTAAAATTACTAACGTAAAAATAAAAACAACTAAGAATTAACTCATTGCCTTGTTAATAATGAAATCAACAGTCCCCGGCAACAGCGTCAAAAACTTGTTAAGACTTTGGCAAGTGTACCAAATGTCGCATGTAATAAAAGAACGGAAAGTACCGGTCGTATCCACAGGGTTTGAAAATAGGCAAAGACTTTAGCGTTTGAAAATAAAGCAAGATACAAGCGATAAAGGATTGATTCATCTTCCCTATGCTATCATATGACCTTCAACCAATATCAATGTAATTATCCAAATTATCTGGTTCAATTCAATAAATTAGGTTAAGGACCATCCCTTGCCTCAAAACCCCTTTTACCTAATGAGAAACCCTAATTCCTTAGGTGATTCATGCCAATAGGCAAAGCATTAAACATGAGAAATAAAGAATTGACAAACCCATGGTTCCATATTCCTATGACAACAAGTATGTGACCAAAATCTCCAATTTCAGGCATACAAACCCATATTCCTATGGTGATCATAAACCTAGATCAATACAACTATCACGAGTAATTGTAAAGCATTAAGCATAGAGATAAAGGCAATGGATAAATTGAACAAAAACTGACTTGGTCATAACAAAGCATTCATATGATAGTTTTGGGACGAGTCGTCTCTCCCTAATCAAAAGAAACTAAGTAGACAACATCTTAAGAGAAGAAAGCAACAGTAGAAGAAGATTACATAAATGAGAATCCATTAGAACCTTCAAACCCTTGTTCCCAAGGTGAAGGAAGGCCTCCAAATTCGACCCAAGCAGCTGCTCTAAACCCTAGCACTGCTCCCCAAACGAAGTCCCTGAACAATTCGCTGAAAACTGATATTTAACCTAACTTTTTACGCACCATCGCGACACGACCCGCACCCGTCGCGACGCGAAAACTTCAAGACCCAATTGCTTCCAATTTCTTGATTCCATCGCGACGCGAGATCAGACCGAACCAATCCTCCAATTGTTTTGCACCACTGGGCAAGTGTCTGGTTCACCAGTTGATGCCACAACACCTGGAGGTCTTCAATTACAGTATAATACTAGAAATGCTGGAAATTGTTTACAATTGACTCCTACTACAAAAAACTAAAACTATGCCAAAACCCTTGGCAATTGACTGAAACAAGACTTAAATGATTAACAATTTGGCCATAAACTGAACAACAATTATCATATGATGATGAGTCAACACAACCCCAAACTTAGATCATTGCTTGTCCTCAAGCAATTCACTCAATTCAGGCTGTGGCAATTTGTTATTCAGCTTTCACAAAATTCGCACCTAGCAGCTTCGAGAGTAATGGCTTCAGGTTGGTCTACGCAAGAGGGTGCTTCTCTTACCCGTCCTCCGGGATTCAACGGGAAAGATTACGCATATTGGAAAGAAAGAACGAGAATATTTATTGAAGGGGTAGACTTAGATGTTTGGGATGCTATGGAAAAAGGACCCTATGTCCCCACGCATATGGTAAATGGTATTCTTACTATTAAAGATAGAAATGAATGGTCTGATGAGGAAAAGAGAAAAGTTCAACATAATCTGCGGGCTAAAAACATAATTACTTCTACTTTGAGTCCTGATGAATTTTTTAGAGTTTCAAACTGTAAATCTGCTCAAGAAATGTGGGATAATCTTCAAGTAGCTCATGAGGGTACTAGTGAGGTTAAAAGAGCAAGAACCAACACCCTTATCAGAGAGTACGAGTTGTTCAGAATGAATACAGGTGAAAAATGCAAAAGAGGTTCACTCACATAGTGAATCAACTAAGCTTGTTAGGAAAACACAAAATTTTACTATTGCGAAATACGGTTTTTATGCAATTTGATGAGACAGAAATAGGACAACTCGATTTATGAAACATGCCCACATATTTTCGAAAACATATCCTTAAGCGAATAAAGAACTCACCGAAGTGTCGAATCCTCAAACAATCGATATTTCCCACGACGACACCGACAAAGTAACACTCGAACGATCCCCGTACTCGAAATCTCACTTCAATTCGAACCATTTCTGGACAGCATCTGGGAGCAGTTTTGGAGTGCACATAACGTAGTCAATTCTTAACCAAAACTATCCAAACCAGTGCCTACTGTGTAGGAAATTTTGTCTAGTTACTGAGGTTTAAGGTTTCAAACGGATTCAACCAGTATTGAGAGAGTTATAACGAAAATAAGGGGACTGGGTCAAAACTGTGACTGATTTAGAAACGACACTTGTGGACACGATATGTCCCTCCATACCTAATGAAACCTGATGATTCTTGTGTCTATGTTGAAGCATTTTGTGTCTAGTTTCTGAATAAGCAAAAATCACGTTCAGATGAGTTGTTTACCGAAGATGGTTCAAACGGGTTTCTTGCAGATTTTCTGTTGAACTTGAATCTTCAACCTCAACCATCAAGAACCACGAAATTTAGCTCTAAACCGAACCCAAGCTCTTTTAAATTCGAAACCAGCAACTGGATCACCTCAAACTGTTTCTCAATCAACAATGTAGCTTTAGTATTTTGGTTCTACTACTCTCCATATGCCTCCATTACAACATGCAAGCTTCAAAACTCCATATTTGGTCAAGTGGAGCTTGAATGTTCAAAAATGGTGAAATTAGTTGGAGAAGGGTGTTGAAGATGATGTTTATTTCAGAATGTAGAGGAGAAGAAATGGAGAAGAATGGTGTAAAAATATTGGACATGCATCAAAGATTTGAGTTTGGCTTGCCTTGCCTCCTCTCTCCCCTCTCTCCCTCTCAAGCTCTCTTTCTTTTCATTTTTCTGAAAACTGAATGTGTTGGAGTGAGGGTATTCAGCTGAAGGTAATTCATCTGTTCAAGTGAAATGACCATAATAAATCTACTATAAATTGATGTCTTTACCCTACTACCAAATTTACCTAACTACCCTTACAATATTCTCAATATTTTGCCCTTTAGTGTCCCATTTTTCAAACTAGGCGCCAGATTCAAAATACAATGAATTCAAAATTTGACTTTTTAACTCTCGCCATTTCACTTTCTCTCACAAATCACTCCTCTCTATGATCACATCTCTCTCTGTGTGACCGTGTCTCTTCCTTCTTATCCTATCTTCTTTCTTCACCATTCAACAAAATCCTAAACCAGAAAATCCAAAAACTCTCTCCATGTGAACCATTGCTCTGTGTCATCTCATCATCTTCCTTCAAAAAAATCAAAAACCAGAAACAAAAATCCCTAAAAATCTCTCCCTGAACCATCGATGCTTCTCTTCGCCTTCGACTCCTCCGCGGCATTTCTCAGATCTTTGGCACCGACGCAAGCTTTTGAAATCGAGCTTCAATGCGAGCATCTAAAATCGATTTCAACGTGAGCTTCTAATATTGCTGTAAACCTATATTTTCCCTTCCTTCTCCTTTACTTAGCTCATTTATCGTATTACATCCTTTTTTGCTGGAATGGACTCACGCACTGTAGAAGTTTAGATACTCAATTCGCAAATCGTGTTGTGAGTTAGAGAGATTGATGGTCAATGGTACTCAAGGTCTATGTTGTTGCATTTGTCATCTGCAGAGTCTAAGTGTTCGACAAAATGCCACCCTAGATTTTCATTAACCACTTGAGTTATACCTTGAGTACACAAAGGTTTCTGTTTATTTGGCTAATTTCTGATGTTATTCTACTACTCTATTTGGCTAATTTCCGTTTGGACATAGTCATAGACATAGTTATACCTTGCTTATTTCAAAGTTGAGAAATTGTTGGTTGGTTTATTATTTTTTATTATTTGAACAAGTGGATCTAGTAGGAGGGTACTATGATGCAGGTGATCATGTGAAGTTTGGTTTGCCAATGGCATTCATTGTGATATGTTATCATGGAGTGCTATTGGGTTTAGGCAACAAATTGTGGATGCTGGTGAACTTGGAAATATAATAAAAAGCCACCAAGTATGATGCTGGTGGATAAGGTTCTCTTATTAACATTAATATGCCTCTTTTGCAACCTATGATGATGAGATTGATATGAAAATTGGTTAGGTTGATATTCTGGGAGAGCATTGGCTTGGTCTTAGTGTAATTTTGTTGACCTTTGCAAACATTGAAGACTCCAAAGTTTTATTGATCTTAATTACTTTTTGATGATTGATAGCAAAGGACATTAGCCTTGAAGGTAATGAATCAATCAAACTACTGTAGTGTTCGGTCATTCATGTTTTAGAAGACTTGGAAACAATTGGTTGAACAAAACTCAGAAATTGCTCAGGTATGTACATGTCTCTTGCTAATCCCCTTGACTTCATGTTACAGTTTTAGAAATAATAGGGATTGGCTACATGTGTTACTAAAAAACTTATCAAAAGGAAGAGCTGATGTTGCTACTTCAGTATCTATTTTGATGGGCCTGATTTGTACTGTTGTACAACAAATGGACTTTGGTTTTTGATTTTAGTTGTTGAATATTGGTTCATAAAAAATTTATCTATATTTACGTACCAAAAGGTTTTGTGTTGCTCTTTTTTCAATATTATTCAATTCAGTTCCCTTCTGTTTTATGTTCTGAACTGAATAGTGAGATCTTATTCATTCTATTCTTTGATTGATTTCTTTGAGCCGTTTTCTCTCTTATCATTTTTGCAGCTACTAGAAATCATTTTTGTGTTCTTTTTTCTGTTTCTTCATTCCTAAATCCCTTTTAATTGTTTGTCTTGTTTTCTGAAATGGGTCCAGGTTCTAAGATTGAATATGGAGGTATTGGAAATAGAAGGTTGTTCTTGAACAATGAAGTTTCTTCAGCAAGTGTATGTGTGCAAGTGTATGTGTTCTTCAACTATTACACTTTTAATTTGTACCCATTTTTTATTTGGTCATTCTTTGTTTATGTAGACCCTGTATTCCCTATTTTCTTATTTCAGAATCAGGTTGTGATTAAAACATAATTATTAAGCTACTTTAGTATGTTGGTTTAGGATGACGAATTTGCATACAATCAAATCTTTAATTACACGATTAATCAACTTGGCGAAAGGGACTGAATTTTATATGTACTGTCAGATGTGTACCACTCCTAAGATAGTGGTTCTGTCGTGTTTTTTAAACCAATTCATTTTGTTATTGTAGATTTTAAAATGGTTGAGACAATGTACTCATGATCCTGGGCCATGTTTCTAGATATCACTCAATCTTGCAGCAATCAAGACTCTTAGTACTTGAGGTTTCAGATCTGAAAATCATAGCAAGGTAAAGATGTATGCTATTTAGTGATTAGGCACTTGGCATGATCAGTTTTAGGGATTAAGCTTATTTAAAATGTTGTGGGTCAGCTACAAAGTCAAAGTGATATCACTTATATTAGTTCATTGGTTTGGTGTGGGAAGTATAAATCTTTATACTTTATTTTGCTAAATTTTTATCTTTGTTGTGGTTACTGCTTTGATTCATATATAGAAGCAAATGATGCCACACAATTTTTGGATGTTATATGTTCTACTGAAATAATTATTTGTTAATGGTGAGGCTGAAAACAAAAGAACTCATGTGAACAATGAGCAGAGTTATACATATGCAAAGTTTGATATGCCAATTGACATTGAGGAGTTCATCCATATGCTAAATTTGCCAATCATAAAAATGTTGGTGATTATTGTTTTGTGGTTCAGCTACAGGTTTTGCCTATTATTCTTCTAATTTCCATTTATCATTCTTTTATTTATTGAGATGCTGGAGAAACTCATTAGGGATTTTAAGTCACGCGATCTTTGCTTATTTTTACTATATTAATTAAATATTAGTAAGCTAAGATCCATATAACCAGTTCTATTTAATCTTGCATTTGCTCAATCAAGTTCTTCATCTTTTCTCCTTAATCTAACTATTTCTTAGACAGTAATTTTTGATGTTTTACAATTTTGCATGAGTTTTGTTATGAAAGAAGAGGGAGTAGTTCTATTTTCCTCATCAAGTTTTGCTATATTTTGGAGCATGCAATACTGTGAATGATATGTTTTGGCAATGGCAGAAAAGCTGGATAAAAGAATTTAAATGGTTATGGGTAATTTGAGGATAAAAGCATTTTGGTAGAATTACTATACCCGTGCGCACTATGCAATTCTAGGTTCAGCAGTGATCAAGCCCTTCATGTGCCGAAAATGTAGCAATGCTTTTGCTGTTAGGAGAGATTGGAGGTATTGTGGGAAGCTGATGGTATTGTATCTGTGGTTATGATTCCAAAAGTTTTTTCTCACTATCTTCTATTGATTTATCCTATGCAAATAGCAAGTTCTGATAGGCAACACAAAAATGAGATCTTTCTAGAGAAAAGATTGAGCTTTGTATTACAAAGCATAAGTTAGCAAAGATTGAGGTTTATTTGTACAACTTGCTTTACAACTATGTGATAGGAATGCTTATAATTGTAAGACATGATTGAATTCCTTTAATCAAGTGATGATCTATAAATGGGATGGTCATTTTACCATGTGATTTTGTGATAGGAAGGATTATGTTTGTTGTTTGCTTCTCATCTTTGGTTTTTTCCCTTCTGATTTCCATGTACTATAGCCAGCAGGCATGTGTGCAACATGCACAAAAGGCCTCTTAACTATATTTTCAGGATCAGTACATATAGTTATAATACTAATAGGTTAGGAATATCGACCAATATGGGCATCCATTAATATTATCCTATTAATGTACAATACAACTTACAAATAGTCAAGAACAATTACTGATATGATGGGTTTAGTACATGATTATCAACTCTTGGTTACTAATCGAGACATAATTGTTTTTTGGTACAGACATAAAATTATTTGAATCAAGAAGAATTGTGAACTCTAGATACATCTATTCAAATAGAAACTAGTGAAAAATTATTTTCATCTTCAGTAGCGAATCTTGACAAAAAAAATCGAGGGGGCCAAAATAGTAACAAATACATAAAAACAAATTAACTATGTGGTTAGGATTTGAAATTATTATTATTATTTTTTCTCTTGATAATATCTTGGATAGACCAAGCTATTGATGTATTTTCTCTTCAAGTATAAGACATTTTATATACAATTTGGACACATAATTCCTTCAATGTGTTCTATATATGCTTCTTGATGCTAATACTTTGACTTTCAGATATTATCATCCTCTAAACCTATTTTTCTAATAAGTATGTTGTGATGCTATTTGATTGCTTAAACAATATTTCTAATTATTAATGTCATATTGTCATCTTTTAAAGGGGATGCAATGTTGTCACGGGGTAAGATTCAGATTAATTAAATTCGTTAGTAATGTTCATGGGGTAATGTTCGGACCAATTAAATTCGTCTACTTTAAAATTGTCTTGATTTTCACGTGTTAATGTTTGGATTACTTAAATTTTATCTGAGTACATTAATAGAAAGCACACGACAGCACCACGTGCGTATGCACGGGTATACCGCTAGTTATCTCTTAAACTCTACTTAATTCAATTCTAATTCCATAACTAATCAATAATTCATACAATAATCACATATTGCATAAAGTTGTGTTTTGTGAAAGATGGTTTAGCTGAAACTCATTAATGGGTGGAAAAAGCGGAAACGCCGTTATCCTAGTATTTTCGCTTAAAATCCCAATTAACTCACCAATCAATCAACAATTCAAGTACTAATACATTTTAGCACACAAGTACAACATAATTCACTTAATCAATTATGCTAATTATTACCTTGACCTCTGGCTAATTTCAATAAATGAAATTAGCTAAATTGGGGATGTTACAATCACCCCAACTTTTAAAAAATTTGTCCTCAAAATTGAACAAAACATACCTGAACTGAAAAGATGGGGATATTTCACCCGCATGCTTTCCTCTACTTCCCATGTCGCTTCGTCAGGTGAGGCGCCATCTCAAAGCACTTTGACAATAGGAATTGATCTCGTCCGGAGCGCTTTCTCGCCACGTTCGATGATTCGGATTGGAGTAGGCTAATAAGATAAATCCGATCGGATGTCAGTCGTCTCATAACTCAACGGTCGACTCGGATCGGGAATGTACTTCCTCAACTGCGATACATGAAATACATCATGTAGTTTAGACAAAGCTGGAGGTAAGGCAATGTGGTAGGCTACTGGCCCAAATCGCTCGATAATTTGGAAAGGTCCAACATATCGAGGACTGAGCTTCTTCGCTCGCAATGCTATCACTAGTGCAAAAAGGGGATTTAAAGTCAGGCGAAAAGGGGATTTAAAGTCAGGCGCCCGCTTGACTTTTATTAAGTCGACTTTGTATGTCAGGAGTTTTAAAGTCAAGCGATAGCCTGACTTCGTAAGTCTGATTTAAAGTCAAGCATTTATTATCGCCTGACTTCGTAAGTCTTATTTAAAGTCAAGCATTTATTCTTGCCTGACTTCGTAAGTATGATTTAAAGTCAAGCATTTTGTTATTGCCTGACTTCGTAACTATGATTTAAAGTCAGGCTTTAGTTTCGCCTGACTTCGTAAGTCAGTTTTAAAGTCAAGCATTTATTATCGCCTGACTTCGTAAGTCTTATTTAAAGTCGAGCATTTATTCTTGCCTGACTTCGTAAGTATGATTTAAAGTCAAACATTTTGTTATTGCCTGACTTCGTAACTATGATTTAAAGTCAGGCTTTAGTTTCGCCTGACTTTAAAAGTTCATTTTTTTAAAAAAAAAAAAATTTATTTGGTAGCCAGCTTATCTAAATAATGACGGCTAATTTTTAATTCAACTGACCAAAATCAAACCAAAAATTAGCCAGCTAATCTAAATTCAAAAATTCAAACATTAACCAAAAATTAAAAAAATTCAAACAAATGAAACTTAGAATAAAGAAAGGCCGAAAACAATCAAACATTAACACACTTTTTTTCATTTATAATCTTATATCAACACAATCTTACAACAATATCAAATTATAATATAGTACCTAATGATTGTGCCAAATCTAAAGTATTTAATGAAATCAATTTGTATAGCTAGATACAACCAATGACAAAAAAAAATATAATGACTCAACCTCAGCCCAAAACATGCCATAAACTGGTCTGTGGTCTGAAAACCTCGATTCGCCACGAACGTACGATAATTGATGTAGGCCTTCTCCATTCCTGTTCCTCTTCATCAGCATTCAAGGTTTCATGAATGTAAGCCTTCACCGAGACTTTGAGATCAGTAACCTGCAAAATAGAGAACAGAAGAAGAAAGTGAACAACAAATTATCAAGTGAATTAAAGGTGAATAATTTATTCACTAAATTATCAAGTGACAAATTTCTGATTAGAAAGTCATGGTTAGGGTAAGGGTAACAAAATTCTGATTAGAAAGTCATGGTAAGGGACCAAACAACATAAAGGTGATGCATGACTTGCATATGGTATATTTGTATTTGGAATCAACCAATTAGAGCAAAGTTCTATTGATGACAGCAACTGTCTGCTAAAGTGAAGGAGCAAAAGGAAATGTCTTCTAATTATGCACTACAAATATTCACATCCCAAGAGATAAACTCTAATAATAATTATATGACTTTAGTGTATTATGGTGTACATGATTCATGAGTTTTCAATATCTACAAAAAGAAAGATTAAAGGAAGGAAGCACTCATCAAAGTATCTATCATTAAACAACTAATGTCTTAAAAATATCAGGTACTTCATATCAGGTACTTCATATTTATCATTAAAAGGATAAATATCATTAGACAATATTATCTTGAAACTAAGTAAGATGCAAATGGAAAATAAAAACACTCATTGCCATATCAGGTACTTCATAATTTTCAATGGAATGATTGGTTTTTAATTATATCAATGGTTGAGTAAGGGATGTCATATTTAAAGGTAAGGTTATGCAATTAAAATAGAACAAAGTGTAGGGATGAATACCTTCAGTTTGAGATGTTGCAGCAAAGACAAATGGTTCTGGAAATGAATCTTTTGTGCCTTTGGTTGTGTTTCGCGGTAATCACGAAATCATGGACCGATTAGAAGAATGTGGACCTTCCATTTGCGTTGAGTAAGGGATGTGATATTTAAAGGTAAGGTTATGAAATTAAAATAGAACAAAGTGTAGGGATGAATACCTTCAGTTGCAGCAGTTGCAGAAAGGGGAGAATGAAGGGCCAAAAATCATCTAGCTTGTCATCCAGCAGTTGCAACAAAGAGAATTTGTTCTGGAAATGAAGCTTTGGTGCATTTGGTAGAGTTTGGCGGTAATCACGAAATGATAGTGATTTTGCTTCAGAATTCAAAAGAACTGAATTCTTGTGAATTTCTTACCTATTGATAAATGATAGAGCAACAAAATACAGTTAGAGCATGAGAAATATCCGACAACAATAAATGCATAGATGCAATATATGACAATTTTAAGGGAAACAAAACTTTGAACATTAATATGAAAAAATAAAGCAACTATTCCAATTTATCCATTGCCCTACTGATAAGAACAGTTTTAACTTTTAACAGCACAGGACCACAGATACGCATCTGTTCCACTTTAAGTCTTTAATTGTTGAAAAGCTCACTTTCACTGAACACATTCAACATACTCAAAGTTCAAATTCCACAACATTAAGGCATAGCCAGCATCAGTGCATCACAAAAAAAGGTTGAATAAGAATAAAACAGTGAATAGCAAAATGAATTCAACTTCTTTTATCCCATATTGGGTATCAATAAAAAAACATCTATATATGCTATACATTAATCATGTCCTGAACACTAGAATTCATATAGCAGAATTTTTCATATGTATGGAGAGAAGTTCTTATCTTACCTGCAATCAAAGCCTCTGCAAAGTATGTAGTGTAAGGTTGGGTGGCAGCCTTGGTTTTGAATTGCTTTCCAGTTTGTGGGTCAAACTTAGTAACTCCTGCAAAATCAAACCAATTCACATATCTGTAAGGAGTCTCTCCATGAAGATAAAACAACATAGCTGAGAAAAGCTTCAGTTCTGAATATAAGATTACCTTCTTCAAGGTCTTCTGTCATTTCGAGATACTCTAAATTCACGGTTCAAAAAAAGGTGATACAAGTTCCAATTCTTTTTTACTAGTTGTTTCCCCCATTACTAGTCCATCGCTTTCTGGCACCATCACCATTGGCCTCCATTAATAGAAAAGAAAGCGCATTAATTCATATCATTCAGGCACAACATTTGCTTTTTATTAATGAAATACATATATAACTAAAAACTTTATCCAAATACATGACATAAGATTCCCTTGCTAAAGGATTGGGATTTCAATATACAAAGAGAACGAAAAATAAACTAGATTCAATTTTTGGAAACAAACTATAATCCACTACTAATTGAACATGGAATATCAATCAAGAAATTACATTAATATACAAAGACATTCCATTTTCAGTATATGTTCCTATCAAAAATAAAAATAAATAAAACACACAGTTATAACATTAGGAATTCTAAAGTCATGGAGCAATCGGTTATTAAGCATACGAAGGTGATGAACAACCAGAGAGGAAGTTGTTGAAGTTGAAGTTATAGCTTTGTTATTAGAGGTGAAGAGGTGAAATGTCTTGTTGTTTTGAGGCCTAAAGCTAGAAAAAGAGAAGGGTAAATCACTAAAATCAAAAATGAGAAAAGCACAGAAAAGAAACCATCCAAATAAATCCTAGCCGCAGTGATAAGGACTAATAAGTGGTAAATAGTCAGGTTCACTATCTAAGCCACAAATATGGACTAATCATGTCAAATAGAATTGACATTTCAATATTGGAACCCACATAAAGCACAGAATTCAAGTCTGACTTTTGTTTTGACTAAAATAGAATATCCATTCATTCAAAAATAGATGATATCGAAAATAAGACAAATTCAGCAGTGCTAAAATTGAATTATAATGCAGGACTGAAACAGTAAGTACCTCTAGCTGCTCTTCCAATCTCTTTTGAACTTCAATTTGATGGCTCAGTGCTTCAGCTATTTGCATTTCTCTGTTATGGTTGTGCAAACTAGTTAGAAAGGGAGAACTTACCACTTATTTGGACTCCAATTGAGTATTGGTATAGTCAACTTACAGCAAGTGCCTTCGCAGAGTCTCCTTCAGTCAATATCAATGTACACTTCTTAGAGTTCCTTCCACCTGCATCATTGGCATCCTCTAGCTTTACAATCCCACGAATCCTCTGAGTCTTAGTTCCATCAGCTTTCTTCAAATCTTTACTTAGCTTAAAATCTGCCCATGATAGGAGGGTGTCCACTATTCCAGAATTTGCAACTGCAAAGATTTTCAACATGTGAATGTAAAATACCATATTGGCATATTGTTATTGTTAATTGATTACATTACATTATTACATAATAAACAATATGCAACTAACCATCCTTAAGCATTGATTCTGGAACATCACATTTAGAACCAAAACTAGCTTGTCTAGTAGTAAGAGTCTCCTTAGTTTGAGAATCAAAAGCAGGGTTGTCAATAAGAGCATTGACAAAAACCCACAAATGATTCTTAACATTGTGAGCTTTGACATTTGCATCCTTTTTCTTCTTGTTTACTTTATTCATCACAGAGGTAGTAATCTGATTCGTGATATAATCAACATGAGTCCCACCCTTGATTGTAGCTATGGAATTAACAAAGCTGACCTGGTAATAAAAGAACAAAACAAAGGTTTATAAGACAACAAAACTAACAGCAACAATGAGCCACCAAGTTACTTCACTTAAAAAGTTCACTAGTCACCTGCTGAAACTGGCCATCACTTAGACTCACGCAAATCTCCCACCTATCACCAACTTTGGCATGGATCCTACAAACAAAACCAAGTCAAGTTAACAAATTAACAATTAATAAAAGGAAATAACCATAACCATAAAAAAACAGTCACTGACTCCCCAAACTAACTATCTATGGAGGCAAACCTTGCAATCAAAAACAGTCGCTGGAGTTAGGGTTTGTTTCAGCTTGCGAATTCGTCAGGGCGCTGCCACCGGAAGTTCCAGTTGTCGTCATCTCCACCATGTGGGTTGCCTCAGTCACTGGTTTGGAGGAGCAGTTCCTAGTAACAAATTGCAAAAATAATGTGATTCCCGAAGCACTTAAAAGATAAGAACACGTTTTGCCTAAAAAAAAAGATAAGAACAGGATTCCTAACCGAACAACACGATCTAACCTTTGGAAAGCTCCAACCTTCAGATCCAGTTGTAGATCTACTATTCCCCACACCTCTCATCTCATGCATTCAAGATCTGCTCAACCCTTAGAACATCGATCACCCACTAAGTGAAAATAGTGTCGATGCAAAAGGGATTTTGGCTCACCACCACCGTTAAGCCTTTCTTCCATCTCATCTCTCATCAACTTCGAATTTTTTATTCAAATAATGGGCGACGGTGACGGAGAGGAAACGGAGGGAGAGAGCGGCGACGGTAACGGAGAGGAAACGGAGAGAAGAAACGGCGACGGTGAGGAGAGGAAAGGGCGACGGTGAGGAAGAGGAACGGAGTGAGCGTGAGCATGCACGCAATTTCTGATGTAACTCAACAGACAACTCTGCACATTGCTCCAGATGCTGGCGTATCAGCGAAGAGTTAAGCAACTCATCACATAAAAACTTGAGAAGGAAAGTTCTCTGCAACCATTAAAAGAAACATAAGCAAATACATACACAGAGAAGAGGATGCAGTTTCAGCAATATGTCATCACAAATGAAGTTGCAAATGTTTTGAACATACACATCATAACAGTGTTCATAATAACTCAGCCAAAAAGAAATGAGACTTTGCTTAGTAAGCAATACTATGATAATGGAAAACCGTTCATAGATAAAGGGGATGTGCTTAACCAAAAGAAATTAGGAAACAAACATCTGCAATTATAAGAGTCAAAACAATATATCATTAATACAAAAAAAATCTCGTATTTAGATGACAATAAAGGGGAAGCATATACCAGGATTATCACATTGCCCAAAAACAAATTCTTCGCAGTATGCTATAATAAAAATACATTGCAAGAAATAAGACCATACTGTCATTCTATCCACAAGGTTTACATGTATTAGTTAAATGGAGAAAAAAAAAAGGAAAACATAAGTGGCAACAAACCTCTCCAACACTGTACTCCCAGTATTCTTTTTCTTCAATTACAGCTGATAGATGGGTTAGAGCTTCCAAGTAAAGATAATTAAGTTCTCCCTGGAATTTTTTACTTCGACGTTTGCTAGTAATCTGGGTAGGTGCGGTGACATCTTGAGTTGAATGTGTAATCTGTCTAGGTTCTGTGACATCTTGAGTTGCGTGTTTACCATCAACACAAGATGGACAGTACCAGTTTCCTTCCGGGATCCTTGCAAGTGGAGGATTCAAGCAATATGTGTGATACTCAGCATCACAAGTATCACATAGTAGAACACTGTCATCATCCCTATCAATGCCACATACTTTACAGACTCCCTCATCCCAAGGGGCCTTTGGAATCTCACTGGTTGACGCAATAAAATCATCAACTTCTTTTCTCATTTCTGCACTTAAACCTCCCGCTTTAGCATACTCCGTGAACTTTTGGACATGAGCAACAACCTGTACCCAAGGAAAAAATTCAAATGTTCGATAATAACTGACCATATTACTACTAATGATTTACACACAAACAAGATAATACCAACCTCCTCAGTATATAATGATTCAAAATTCTGGGATAGTTTCTCAGCCAGTTCAACCAAGTCAGGTTGATCCCCAAAAGCAACACGAACATTATTCCACAGCTGCAACATCAAATCTATGATTTAGTGACCTCAACATGTCTAAAAGTTACAGACATTGTAAGGGTGACTTTGCATCTTGCAGAAAGTATATTGTATTTGAAAGAAAAAAAATACGAGCAAACAAACCATGATCCCCCTTGAGCCACATACTCAAGTGGGACACAAGCAAGCATAAAAACACTATTTACCATAAAAACACAAGGAAACAAACTGTGACGCACCTTGAGCCGACACTCAAGTGGAACACAAACAAGCATAAAGAACACTGCATACAATAACCTTTACAGAAAGAGAAACCCTACCATAATAGCAGAGAAAAATTGGCCTAAAAGGGAGTGGTGGTCGAAAGAAGAAAAAAAATTGAAGACAGATTGGTTAAGCAATACAAGTTTGATAAGACACATACCTCGCGTACATCCTCAAGAAAAGCTTCACGTGATCCACCATAAGCTCTAGAAGCCAATCTTAGGTCAATAGTCCTGAAGTCAAGAGGACGGGCCACCGTAGCAGGAGATCCAAGAACAGGATTCCTAATCGAACAACACGATCTAACCTTTGGAAAACTCCAACCTTCAGATCCAGTTGTAGATCTACTGTTCCCCACACCTCTCATCTCATGCATTCAAGATCTGCTGAGCCCTTAGAACATCGATCACCCACAAGTGAAAATAGTGTCGATGCAAAAGGGATTTTGGCTCACCACCACCGTTAAGCCTTTCTTCCATCTCATCTCTCATCAACTTCGAATTTGTTATTCAAATAATGGGCGACGGTGACGGAGAGGAAACGGAGGGAGAGAGCGGCGACGGTAACGGAGAGGAAACAGAGAGAAGAAACGGCGACGGTGAGGAGAGGAAAGGGCGACGGTGAGGAAGAGGAACGGAGTGAGCGTGAGCGTGAGAGTGAGGCTGAGAGGAACGGTGAGGAGAGGAACGGTGCGAATGAAGAGAGCATGAAGGGTGCGAATGAAAACTGAGAAGAGGGGTTCGCGTTTTTGCGAATGAAAGGGTCAAATAATTTGTTCTATTTTAGTACTTTAGAAGTCAGGCGTGTATGCGCTTGACTTTAAAACTTTACCTCTTAATTATAAGTTTGCCACCGTGTCTATTTATGTAGTCACGCGTCTGATAGCATGACTTTAAAAGTCTAATTTTTTTCCTATTTTTCACTTTAGAAGTCAGGCGTGTACTCGCCTGACTTTAAAACTTGCGAGTTTTACCTCTTAATTACAAGTTTGCCACCGCCTCAACATATAAAGTCAGGCATCTAAGCGCCTGACTTTAAATGTCTAATTCTTTTCCTGATTTTGCACTAGTGCGGATAAACAAATAGGTCTTGATTTTTCTACGGCGGCTTCTTCTCCAAGCTGCTCCACTTTAATATTTCCTGCTTTTTGATTTCCGTCCTGTACTTCATTCAACTTGAACCTTTAGTAGACACGATGTAATTTGTTATCATTCAAAACAAAGAGTGTTTGTCCTTGGTTCAACAAGAAGTGTTCACGTAGGAGAGAGAGAGAGAGGAGAGAGAGCGACGTCGCGTAGGAGAGAGAGAGAGAGGAGCGACGGGTGAGCGGTGGTATGGTGGCGGTGGTGCGGTGGTCATGGGGTGGTGGTGCTGGAAAAGGTGTGGTGGGGTTGGGGTCGTGAGAGAAGAGTGAGGGAGTGAGAGACAAGAGGAAACAGAGAAGAGGAAACGGAGAGAGGAAAAGGGATCTGATTCTATTTAATTGGGGTTAGCGACGGAATTTGCAAGGGACTATTCCGTCGCTAATCCCTTCACGCTAACCAAGGTGGAACGGTTAAAAATATTTGCGAGGGACCAGTATTTCCGTCGCTAATCGCTTCGGTTTCCGTGCTGTTCAGATTTCAGTTTCCCTCCAAACAATTAGCGACGGACTTTTCCGTCGCTAATGCACTAACTTCCGTCGCTAGTTTTCAAAAAACCGAAGACCCTTATTCCCTCGCAAATTCTGTCGCTAATGTCAGTTTTAGCGAGGGAATCATATTCCGTCGCTAATGTCCGTCGCAAATAACGTTTTTTTTTGTAGTGATAGTTATGGCGGAACTAGTAGCCAATCAAATTCTTCTTCTTCTATCCCTTCTCCAGCGACCGCTCCCCCTGAGGTTTCCCCACAGGATATCCTCGTCGCCGTCCCCA